>JAMZAV010005397.1:0-41321 GCA_024449915.1 Sweltsa coloradensis | reverse complement strand
AAGTTTGGTTTTTTTTGGGGTTTTGTTTGTGTAGTTAGCTGATTTTAGTGGCCACCACTCCCTAAGTCCCGGGGGGGAAAAATGGTTTTGGGGTAAAGCCCATAAAAAGGGAACAACTTTTTAAATAGCTGCAGTTGTATCAGCGGTGAAAAGTTTTGTCGCCCCCCAGCCCCTTTAGGCGGGTTTATTTCTCTTTGCTTTCCCAACCTGTCAACCCTTTTCCAATCTCACAGTCAATTAAGCACCATTTAGTGAAAAAGTCATTCACGAATTTTAGGGTTTTGGCCCACAGACGGAGACAGTTTTCCTTAAAAATGTTTGGTAGGTTGGGATAGAAAAAAATAGAGAGGAGGCCTAGACAAGTCGTTTTTACCGACTATGGTCTTTATCATTTAGCGTAGTAGAGAGGCCTACTAAATTTTTTTTTTAATGTCACCCTTTCACCAGTGACAGGGTAGTCAAGATTTAAAGCACAATTTTTGCCAAAACCCAATTTTTTTCAGGCCCAAAAAAAATTTTTTGTTTTTGAAATTTTGATAGGTACTCTGTGATGTGAAATGTAAATTTTTTATCTTTAGCACAAAACACTTTTTTAAATGGCGGGAGTAGGCCATAACCAGGGACTACCTAGTCGAGAGTCACTCACGGCGTAAACCCTTTTATGGAAACATCGAGAACATTTAATTATTCAGCAATTTAGGACAAAAAGCAGTCTCCAGAGTTAACATTATATACCCCCAACATGGTTTGCTTCAAAATTGAGCAAAATTTTGAAATTAAATTTTGGCCCCGTGGTATTCAAAAAAAAAATTTTAAAAACTCAGGGGGGGAGAAATTTTCCCTTACCTTGGGTTTCCCCTGGCCCTTTAAAAAAAGGGGCCCCAAAAAAAATTTAAACCTATTTAATCCGGCTTTTTTAAATTTTGGGAACAAAAATTTAAAAAGTAAAGTGGGTTTTTCCCCGGTAAAAAATTCCATTTTAAATCGGGTTTGCGCTAAAATGTAACTGAGGTCCCCCCCAGCTATAAGGGGCCTTTTTGAACGGGACGTAAAGGGTTTGGGGGGGGGGGGGGAAAACAGGGGTTGTTTAATTTACTCCTCCCGGTTATAACACAAAGGATATAGAATTTTTAAATCTTTCAATACAAAGAAGATCTGTAATAGGGTAGGCTTTAGGCCTGACATGGTTTTCCGTAAAACTGGGGCCAACTTCACACAGAGGGGTTTTGAAAACAATAGTCCCCAATTTCTTTTTAAAAGGGGCATTAGTATTTCCCCCAAAAAAATTTTTTTTCCCAAAATCTAAGCAATAGGCTATAGGCCCCACATAGAATGGCAATTCAAAAAAATTAATCTTTTAAAAGGAAAGTTCGTTTTCTAACAATCCTCAGAAAGGGGCCTTTATTCAAATTTAAAACAAACAAAAAAATCCAGGTCGCTGAGACTTATGGAACCCAAAAATTTTCAGCTTTTTCTAAAGCCCCCCCCGCCACGCGTAGGCCGCCTTTGGTGCGTCACTGCAGGGCTACCTGCTAGGTGGCTCCACCGGGAAGGCCTCGCTAAAGCTCTCTGCTGTGCCGTAAGCGGCCGCTTAGGGCCAGCACAATTCCTAGGGGTGGAAATTGGGCCGCCCTGACTTTTTCTAAAAACTAAATACCTTTAAGGGGGAAAACCGTAAACAGGGGGTAAATTTAAAACACAAATTACATTTTTTTTTTTAAAATTGACTCAACCCCTACGATATTTTTTTTAAAATTTTTGTTTTGGGGGGCTTTTATGTTACTCTTTTTCTTTTTCTCTTATGCCACATCGACATATTTATGTAATCATGTGCTTGAAACCTTTAAAGATAGGCCCCCTTTTTCCCTCCGGGTCCATACCCCCTGGCTTTTCCCCATATTGCCCTTTTAAAGAGCCATCTAAATAGATTTTGCGTCCTGTATTCCTTCACCACAGAGTTTACCATGTCCCTCCCATCACACCTATTCTGTGTAAGTCTTTGCTAGCAAGTCAGGGCCCGGGTATCTATTTCAAAAACTTGCTGTTGTTTTTCTTTTTTTTATAAGGGTTTTGTCCTCTCATTTCCCCCTTTTCCCCTTTTTTTAAAACCTACTCACTCCATTTTTTATTCTTGCCTTTCCCCTTTCCCATGTTTTCTTCCCTCCGAGTTGCGGGCTGTTTTCAGATGGGATTAGCTGACTGTATAAAAAATGTTGTTTATAAATTTGCTTGGTTTTATTTCCCAAATTTTACCCGAGGAAATCGCCTTCTCTTTCCCGGGTTTACCCGCATTTGGGGGCCGGTAAAAAAAATTGTAGCATAACGGTTCCCCTGCTTTCATCAACCTCAGGTTTTCCTTATTTTGAAATTTTTCTTTTTTCGTTCCTGTTTCCCCCTTCCTCCCAAATATAGCCTGGTAGATGCTTTGGTTTTTAGATCACCCCCTTCCTTTTTTCTAAAGTATTCAATCTTCCCAAAAGCTTTGCTTATTGCTCTCACCCTCCCCACAAAGTTACTTACCATTTGACCCTGCTGGGAATTTTTCCCTCAAACTCTCTACTGTGTTTTCCTGCCCCTGCTTTCCCCTTTCCGGGGTTTTGGGCTGATCCACCCGTGTATATAGCAGCCACTCCTTCTCTGGTATTTTTTGTGAAAAAAAACTTAGGGGCCAGACTTCTCATTTTGCCCCCTTTTGTGTTCTTCTTTTTTCTCTGTTTCCCTTTCAATGTTTGGGTTGATGGTTTTTTTCCAATGAGGACATATGAATTTTTGGTTTTTTATTTTTTTTCTTTTTTTCATTTACCCAATTTCCCTTTAATTTTTCCCACTACATTCCTAGTTTCTTATAAATTTTTTTTTGTTTTTTTGGGCCCTTTTTGGGGACCCTCTGTAAATAATCTACATCTAAGCAAACCCCCATTTTTTCGTACGGCTTCCAGCTGCTACTTTTTTTTCCTTGCTTCCAGGGTGGGACTTCATTTCTGTTTCCATTCCCGGGAAGGTGTGGTTTTTACTCCTCCGTTATATCCTCAGGGTTTTTATTTTGGTTTAATGGGGCCTTGCCCCAAGGGGTTTTTTTGGGAAGTTTTAAACAAATGGCTTTTCCCATTTTCCCAACACGGGAAAGTATGTATTTTTTTGTATGTCGTAGATAGCGTATTAAACATTGGCTCCCCACGTTACCCCTGATACTTTTTTCAGTAAGCCTAGTTTTATTACTTAATTGGCCCCTTCTGTGATATGGCTAGACATCGTCATTTTCTTATCCCATCATTACCCAAGGGATAGTTTGGGGTTTCTTCTTCGTATTTTAAGCTTACTCCTGTATATTTTGGGGTTTAAACGGGCATTGTTTTTCCTTTGTACAATAACTGTATACTGTTTTTTTTCTTTTCCTACCATCCCTTTTTTCCCTGGCCCCATTCTTCTAATGCTTGCAATCCCTGTTCTTTTTCAAACTCCATTTTTGTACGTCTTTTTCACTTACCACGAAACCCACAGGGGGCCGCAAATAACTTGTCTCTCCTCGCTTTTCCTTATATATTGCGCCAAGTCTTTAAATAAAAATCAAAAAAGTAAGTAGGGCTTGTTACTCCCCCTTTTGGGTACTCCTCCCTTTGGTTTTTTTCTATCCGTGACGTTTGTTTTTGGGGCTTTCCTTACTCTTATAAAATCTCTAAATTAAAAAATTTTTTACCTCCACTGTAAATTTGTTGGTCTCCCATCTCTTCATTTTTTTTTTTAAAAAGTATTTCTCTATCTACTAAAATAAAATCCCAGTCTTAAAATAAACCCATAAACTACCAATGTAGATAATTTTTATTAAAAACCCTTTCCCTTTTAATACCGGGCTGCAAGTTTTCCCCACCGGGTTTCTGGGGTTTTTTTTTCCCCCTGTTCTGCCAAAAACCTCCCTGCCCTTTCCAAAAAAACCTTAAATTCGACTCAAAAAAATTTTTTTAGCCTATAGTTGACCATTTCTCCATTGTTTTAGCCATCATCGATTTAAGGCTATTTGGGCCCGTAGCTTTTGACTTTTGAGCTATCCTTCCCATTTTTTAGCGGGTATTACTCTGCTTTTCCCCCCATAATCGGGAATATTTATTTCCAATGTTATTAAAGAAAATTTAGTATTGGGACTTTTACCTTCCTTCCCCAAGGGTTTTTAGAAAAATTTCCCGGGGATATCCGGTCGCTCCCGGTTTATTTTTTTAAATTTTTAAAACCTTCTTAGTGCTTCTTTTCCCAAATTTGCTCTTATGAAAAGGGAGTTATATGGGTCTTTTATGTCATCCAAAAAATTTTTTTTAAATTTTACTTTAGGTGCTTATTTTTCTTTTTTTGCTTTTAGCTTGAAATTCACATATCATTCTGCTTTCCTCTTATAAACGTGTATTTTTTCCCATTGTGTACAAAATCATTTTTTTTTGATCTTTTTTCCCTTTGGGTTTTTTAAATTTTGGGGAAGAATGTATGTGCCCTTTTTCCCCTCCTTTTGGGAAACAAATTTTCTACAAAATTTTTCTAATGCCCCTTTTTTTGCTTCGAGTATGGCCCTTTTTAGTTTTGCTTGTCTTTTCCTTGCTTTTATCCATTATTTTTCCGTTTTGTGTTTTCTCAGCCCTTTTTCCCTTTCTTCATCTCTCTGTCTTTGAGCACTGAGAGTTCATTATTCCAAAAAGGTTTAAACCGTTTTGCTTTGCCTCTAGGTTTTAAAGTTTTTTTAGCGCATCCCGTATTATTTTATTATTTTGCATTTCCCTTTTCTATTTCCTCTTTAGCCTCCCTCTCATCAAAGCCTTTTTGGCTTGCTAAACCCCCCCAATTTCCTTTTGAAATTCCCTGTGCACTTTTTATCCTCTTCCCCTTTTCTTTCCCTTTTTTTCTAGTGACTAAAAATCATTTTTTGACCCGCCCAGTAGGGGGGGTTCCAAAATTTTTTTTGTTTAACCTCTTTTTGTAGATTGGGGATGGGGAAAAACTAGATCAGGTTTTTGAAAAAGGTCTCCCTTTTTTATGACAGAAAAGTTTAATGGGGGCCTCCCCGGGTTTACCCAAAATTAGGGAAATTTCTGTCTACCTATTTCTTCAAAACGATCCTACTCGTGTCGTTTTTTATAAATTTCCAAAAATGGTTTGGGGCGTTTAAAAACCCCCCCAAATTTAAAAATTCCCTTGGGTGTCTTATGACTAAGTCTAGTAGTTTTGTTTCATTTTTTTGGGGGGGTTTTTACAAGGGTGAATTTTGTCTTTGGGGCCATTTTTCCATATTTCCATTTGGGAAAAAATTCGATTTTGTCGTTTTTTCCGAATTGTTGTTTTTCTTTTGAAACGGCAAGTGATCCCCACCCTGACAAAAACTAGGATGCCTGAAGAGATTCCCCCTTTGGGCTTTTTAGTTTTTACATCGTAAAACCTTTTATAAGCTTTTGTCATTTTTTTATTTGTCTTTTATAATAGGACCGCTTCCGTTATTGCGAAAGCGTCAAAATTTCTATCAGCGATTACTTTTTTAAAATTCCAAAAAATACTTTCTTTGGTGATTCCACCCCGCGTTTCCCGAAAAAAGAAGGGACATTTTTTGCCCTAGAGGGGGCATTTTTTGGGTTTTATCCAACTTTTCCCATTAGTTATCTCTCCGGGTTTTCAACGCTGGTCCTTGTTGTCAGCGTTTCGTATAAAACCAGGGGGCACGGTAAAAAGTTTTAAACCTAAATCTCTTTGGGGAAACCCATGACTTCACCCCCCCAATTGGTTTCAAACACATTTAAAATTAAGTAATTTTTTTAAAAGATTTGTTTTCTTAATTGTTTTTTAAAAAGTTCAATTAAAAAAAAACAAAAAAGGAAAAAAAGAAATATTTTGAACACTTTAAAAAAATTTAATGTAAACCCCCATAAATAAAAAATATCTAAAGGGGAGTTTATTTTTTTTTTTTTTTTTCAAGGTTTTGGGGACCATTTAATAAAAAATCTTTTTTTTCTGATTGGATGTTTTATCATTTTTTTGTAGCCTCAAAAGAATTTGTTTTGTGCTTTTGGGGAAAAAATGAACATTAGAAGCCCCCTTTTTTTCCCGAAAAAATTTTTGAGATTTAGTTAAGAAAAAAATTAAAAAAGGGATTTTCGTTTTCTTGTAAACCAAAATCAAAACCTAGGCCCTTAACAAAAAGGAGCATTTTCCAAAAAGGGGGGCCCTAAGCCCCTAAACCCCCTTACCTAGCCCTAGGGGCCCAGCCTAGGGTTTTTTTATTTAGGCCCCCAGACCATAGGCCCGCCTTGGGTTGTTTCATGATTTCCTTATGGTTCGGGGGGGGAAAAATTATTTAAACTGCGTTAATTATTAATTTTTATTAAAAATTATATATATTATAAAAAAATATAAATTTAAAAATTGTTAAAAATATATTAAATTTCCTCTAAAAAAATTTTTTTTCCCCATTTAAAAAACGAAAAAAGTGCCTCCTTAATGTTACAAAAGTGTAACTGCATTTTGGCCTAACTTTTAACTGTTTTTTGATTTTTTTTCAGATTATACATTTATTAGTCGTGCGTTCTATGTTGCGGTAGATGACAAATAAAACTGTGTACAATGAATGAACCAAATGGGACATGTTTTTTACACCATTTTACCCAGGATCCCAAGCAATGATCAAAGGATACCCATCTCTTACCGTTTGCGAAGTGTATCATGGCTCCGATATGTGGGTCACTTTACTCCAGTTGAGGAACATGAACCTAATAGTTTTGTTCATGGGTAATAATAGAAAAACAAATGTAAATATGATTTTACTGAAATAGACGAACAGCCTCCAATGCATCTAATGCAAAAAGATTTACAACTCTAACTCAATTTGTAAGTACTTTTATTTTCACATAAACCCAAAAAGTGTTCACGGTTACCCCATTTGACGGTACCACTGTTTCTGAATACTAACTAAATTAAAGTTTTTATAGTAGTATAACAATAATGTAACATACTTTACCAAACATTGACGTTTCACATGAATCTGTACTCCCGTATTGTCAACTCTCGAACGCAAAAGGCGGCCAAAAGACTCAATCAGATCATGGAAGCTCAGATTTCACATTTTCAATGGTTTATTGTTTGACTTTATCAATTTCATTAATCGGTAAACACTGCCGTAGGTGTAATTGATTTACCCCGCAGAGATGGATTTTGTAATTTCTGGATTGATTTCCATAATATTGTGTTACGAGAGTAATAATATTCTTTCCGAAACTAGTGCCGAGTGGGGAGTATAGCTACCACTCTCCGCCCTCGTGTCGTTTTATCTGTCCAGCAGTAGCGTAGGAACCGGGGGTGGGGGTGGGGGTTGGGGGTAACATATTTAACTTTAAGTGCATTTTGAAAGTTTTTAGATCCTAGTGCAGGAAGTTTAGTTTTAGTTTTTGAGATATAAATTTAAGGTTTTTCAAAAATGTTTTTTATTATTGTGCAAAACTTTCTTTTATACACATGGTGGTTTAGTTAGGCAATCGATAATTGACATTTTTTACGTCCAAAATCAACTTAGTGTATATCCTTCATAAACAAAACTGAAATCCCTTGACTGGCCATTATTTTTTCAGTTAAAATATGACGAAATAACTAGTATGGTGTAATTTATTTTTTTCAAATATCGTTAACCTTTAAATAACTATTGGATGACACCACTGGGGGGGGGGGGCAAATGTAATCTCGCTTACGTTGGCCCTGAGCACAGATATGTAACTATTCACACGCGAGTCACAGTTTGAGTTATAAAACACGATATAGTAGTTTTGAATGTAAATATGTAATTTTTAAAAGTTAAAACTTGCAACTACTCAGGCTTACACAAAGTTAAACATTGCCACTATAAACTAGCTCAAGATGTCAAATTAAAACACTAGTGCTAATAACTAAAATCACGTAACATAAACGATGATCAGCGCTAGTATAAATATAAATATAAAACACGTAAGATATGAAACTACAAATTCTCATTTACAAAACTAAACGGTTCGGACGACCGACGTACACACTGAATAGCTCGCTCCGTAGCAGGTAGCAAGAGCGAGGACCGTGCCCAGCACTGACGTCAAAACTATTTTGCGCGAGGTGAAAAGAAAGCCTCATACGACCCACACCACTCTCAATAGGCATTTTTTGCAAATACATTCTTTTCTTAAATAATGTTAAGAGTTATTTAAAAGATACTTGTTGGAAACTCGGACAATGCCTTTAAGTAACTGTGAATTAACACAAAAAATAAGTGTTTTGATCCTGAAATTGTTGAAAATTGGTGTCTTGAAAATTTCTGAAATCGGCTTTGACCTGCTTGTTTTTTGTTCCACATAGATACTAGAGCACCATTTCAATCTACTAGGAAAACGCTTAAGTCCCGTCGCGTTGATGGATGAGCTTTTTGTAAGTTTTTAGTATGCGTGGGGTCATTTACTTATCAAGTGCTTTTTTAACGCATTGTAGGTGATTGTTGTCAAGTTTCTATTGTTACTTGTTACTTATTGTTATTATAAACCTCCAAAAACTTATATTAAAACCTTTAATTATAAAGATTCTGGATAATTTTTTCAACTTTTTCTTTCAAAAAGCAATACATCACCAAATCTTAATGTCCATGTGAAATATGAACGTTCTAGCCCCACCGTTTCAACAGAATCGGCCCAAATGTCACGAAAATATCTCGCTGAAAAAAAAAAAAAAAAATTTGAACAGACTCTAAAAACTTTTAATCTGTATACCACAATCAAAACAGCGACACGATGCACATGAAAAAATAGTAGGCCTACACTGATTGATAACATCATAACTAATGTCAATAATAGCTATGTACGGTAAGAGCACATAACTTTAATACAACCCTGTCAGATCACAATGCGCAGACCATAACACTAACAAATGACATTTTCAAAAAGACAACACCAATTACAAGGAAAATACATAAAAGGTCATTTAACCCTGAAAACTTAGACCAGTTCCACATGTATCTTCTAAATGAAATGTGGGACGGAGTAATAACAGCAACAGACACAAACAGCAAATACAACTCATTCCTGCAAACATTTAAAATCCATTTTGAGGCTTGTTTTCCAACAAAACAAAACAATTTAAAAAATGTAAATAAACAATGGATTACTGCAGAACTAAAAAACACAGGAAAGCAACTTAAACAACTACACCAGCAAATTAAATATCAAACAGATAATTATTCAGACAAAGCAAAGTATCAAACTCTTTAAAAAAATATAGGAAAGACCTAAAGATTGCAAAATGTAATTCCAACAACAAATTTATAAATGCTTCTAAGAATAAAAGAAAAGCCATCTGGTAAATAGTAAGAAATGAAACACATTCAAAGCTACCCAAAAAAACTAATAATATTGAATTGAATATAAAAATTTATCCAGACAAACCGGTAAATAGGGTAGATAACCCGAAGGAAGTAGCAGATGCTTTTAAGGGTCCTGCATAGGCATGACGTCACGACCGAAACAAGGGGTTTTAGGCTTAGGAAATGATTTTACCTGTAAATCATAAATGGTTGGAGATTTTTCATTCTAGTTTTTTGCACATTGCACAAAATCTTTGCACAAACCTTGCACATGGGACACAATCAAACTTTTATTTTGTTTTAAAGTCGATATTAAATAATGAATTTACGTCGACTTGTTCGACGCTTTGTGGCCTAATAATATACTTTGAGTCTTACCTGTTAAATATATTTCCATTTGGATTGGTGCAAAATGTCAAGAAACGATGTGTCTGTCTAGGAGTCGTTCCACATTTCCCAAATTTTGATTGGAACAGATAAATATTGAATACGGCGCCAACTAGCACGCATTTGACGGTTTGAACGTTTGACCACATATTTCACTATGAATTACTGACGAACACGCAAATCTGATGACACCGTCGTTTAGAGCTGACTTTTATCTTTAATTTGAGCACAAGAAACACTTCCTACGTACAACCATGCCAATTATATCGATTTTTTTCTTCATCTGTACATAGCTCCAGCTACAAGTCCGGCGACTTCTTCAACACTTGAACTGATACGACTCTGCTGTGATGATTGCGAATTGCTTGGACGCGCATTGATACATTTTTTGCCGGCGATAGCCTAAAGGAGGGGAGGGCGGCTGGCCGTGGTGCCTCGGTTCTGTCTCGACTCCCGCAGCTATCGTGTCCAAACGGGAGACAACGAGCCTCCAACGTAAACATAAAACTAAATGAACCATATTTTTGTAATTGTTTAGATCTATATGCAGTTGAAGGCTTGGTCCAACGGTTGTACAAGATCTGGTCCGATTTTTTGTTCTATTTCCTCTTATGATGAATACAAACTCAGTATAAGATAGAAACGAAAAAGGGTTATTATTATTATTAGTGTTTATTCGGTGTTTATGTTATAAAACTAGCTGTCGCACAAAAACAGCTCATGAATGCCGATATAATACACTCAGCTATTCTATTGAGAAGTTTTTGATGCCCTATCCCTATTGAGTTTATCATCGAAACGATCGTAAAGTAAACTTTGAATATCTAACTCGGAGCAATCTGGCAAAATAAATTAAACAGTTCTCAAGTACATATGACTATTGACTATGATACACACTGGCACAGTCTTTTCCAGACACTTTCAGGGACGCGTCGAGGAAGGTTGATCTGCTAAGCTTTCTCAAATCACAATGGTTGTACAGTAAATACTTAGGTATATAAACACGTTTGTAAAAATGTAAAAATTGTGTGTAAAGATGTTCTAAACAGTGGCGTTGAAAACCGTGTGAAGTCATGACACAGAAGAGGAAGAAAGTAAAATATCGTAAGGACAACATTCGAAAGTTAAATGAGAAACGGTAAGTACAAGCTACAAATAGTCCTGCAATAAATTTATTATTAATAATACGTTTGTTCCTATGTCTAAACGGTGTCTAAAGTTTTACTTTTTATTGGGTCACACTTACATACAATTTGTTTGTATGTCGATAGTATTGTAGTCTTGTAGACCTACACTTAATGTGGGTATTTCCCCCCCCCCCCCCCCCCACCACAAAAAAAATACAACATTACTTCGGAAGCAGGTATTATTAACGAGGACTCATGAATTCAGAACTCCATCAATTTTTTGATAAGGATATTTGATCGAATTAGGTAATGTAGCCTGTGCGCATAATGCAATTTGCCATCTTTAAAATATAAAGGCATTCCACTACATTTAAAACAATTTCGTCAGACAATGATGAATATTTAATATTGTTTTCCTCTTGTCGTTTCATTTTATTGTTAATTTGCATAACCATATAAAATTATAGTTGTAAATAGGGGTTTCAAGATACATATTGTTTTACTTGTCCCAGAGCTCTGCATTATTTAAAAAAATCAACTTTCGAGATGTTAAAAATAATTTGGTATATTTGGAATCAAATTATAACATTTCTCAATGTCATTAATCGGGAAACACTCCCGTAAGAGTAATTGATTTTATGGAAATCAATCCAAAAACTAAAAATTCCATCTCAGCGGGGTATCGAAACCCGGTCTCCCGATTGCCGGTCGAGTGCTTTACCCGTAAGCTACTGGATTGTTGGTGCATTGTAGATCTGAATAGATTATAACAGTACTGTAACAATTCTGATGCCTTGTTACTGACCATTTATACACGATTTAGAATGTAATTACCTAACACAGGTATGCATTAATCGGGAAACATTCCCGTTTTTTTAAAATTATTATTTGTGAAATTGATTTCCATAAAAACAAATTATAACAGCTTGTGCAAAAATAAGAGCAAATTTTCTACTTTTTAGCGCATAATTTCAGGAGATGATAGAAGTAAGAATACGTTATAGCACCCATGACTAATCTTTGAGGTTCTACTGAATACTCTCAATGATGTTACATTTATAATTTCGTATGCAACAGGGGGACCAGGCAAAAAACAGAACATAATATAAGGTTTTATTTAGGGTCGTGTAAAAACTGTAGTTTTCCAAATCAGTGAGAAATCAGAAGCTGATGTCATCAACACAAATGTTTTGCTGACACTACCCACTACCCCCGTCCCCTATAAGTCAAGGTTAGATTCGCATAATAATTATAATACTTTTACAACGACGATAACACCACTACGTACGAGCGAACAGTGGCGAACCAAAGATCGTCTCATCATTTCTTAGTAGACATTCAATTATTTTTAATGTATTATAACTAAGGCATGTATCCTCCTCCAGAATTGCGGCTTATCCCGATATGTCATAAATAACCAGAATTACTATTCACTTTGCGAGTGTTCGTCAAGTCTACAAATATAATTACGTTTGTGGTATGATGGTCTACACAATTTTGTATGATTTTTTGGAACGTGAATATATATTAAAAAAAAACACAAATAAATCTTTAGTTTCGGCATACACCCATTACATCCCATCACAATTTAGGGGTGGAGTGGAGGGTTAAGACGGCTAGAAACAAAACTAATAACTTCCCGTGCAAAATGTCAAAAGAGTAGATTAAACTACATATTATATTGTCTTCATCTAATATTATTATTTCTGTGTACAGTTTGGGAAATAAAATATGGTGCTAAAAAGGCAAACCCAGTCCAACAAAATGACGAACCAAGTACCTCTGAACACTGTGAGACGTAAGTCCGTTTATTATTTGTTTTATACTATGCATAACAAATTACGGGGGGTTCGGTATGTACATGTTTATCTTAAGGCGAATTCAAAAGTCATATCGTTTTAATCGTATTATTCGGTTATTCCTGAATAATATTCCCATTGAATTTTGAGTTTGATACAATACCGCAGGGAATACATCTGCGGTGGCTCGTAGGTGTGCGGTGTGGGGCATTGGTCTGAACTCTGAAGTGAATTGAACCAAGGGACCTGGAGGCGAATCTCGAAAAGGCATCGTATCGTGTTTGAACAATAATTATTATTCTAAACAACATTTAACCACTGTCGCAACAAATGTTGCTTTCAATCCCTGGCTTACGTTCGCATCCATATGAAAACAATCCAGCGTAAATGGGGCAGCTAAGTATTCGTATAAAGATGCTTCTTTCAAAAGGAGTGATTAAAAATAGATTCAAATAAATTCGATGCGATTAAAAAACAAAACAAACAAACAAACAAACATCAGAGCTTTTTATGGCCATGCCATTATGGCCATGCATGCATACGTCCACGAACCAACAGGTTTACTGCTATGATGATGATTTTTATTTCTTGACGTCAAATTAATGCACTAAGTCTATTTGAGACAATGAGTGGTGATAGATGAGGATAAAGCGATTAAAAAACACGCCTTTGCAGGATTCGAACCCACGACCTCGTAAAGCCATACGCTTCGGACCAGCGCCCTAATCGTATGTGCCACCGCGGACGGTATGGTTTAGTTCATCAAAGTTGAGTTTATTGGATGAGCGTAGCGAGCGAAGCGAAGATTCCATTTCAATACAAAAAGAAAAAAAAATCGTAATCTTTTTTTTTGTATTTTTGTCTGTTTGTTAACACGATTCCGGCTAAACAAATACTCCAATTGCAATGAAATTTTATTTAGGCCTTCGAAATCTCTGAACTTAGAACTGCCACGTTTTTGAGCGCAATAGAAAAATTGTTTCTCATAAAAATCGAAATTTTACGATTTTTTTTTTTACTTTTAAAAAAATTCTTCGACTTATATAACACCTAGGGTACATGCTTTATCCGAATGTAATGATTTTTTCACAGAACCTTTAGTTTATGAATTAATATATTCGTGTGAAATTGAAATTGAAATATTATGGTCGACAAAATAGATCGTGATGACCAATTCTGGGATATGCATGTAAAGCAACCACTTGAAAAATTATATTTAAATTGTCTTCTACCCGAACTTATTGACTCACGTCATAAAAGAGGCTTGCCAATTCGAGATCCACCATATATCTTGGAAGCTCAATTAAACAAGAAAAAGCGCCAAGATGACATAGCAGCGAAGAAGGCAAATAAGGGGAAAACACACATTTCAAAAACAGTATTGCAGATACCAAAGAAATAATGAAGTCGAGGAAGAAGGGAAAGAGAACAGTGGAAACCTCCGATGAAGACGATAACTAACTCTGTTATTCATTTACAATCTCAAGGAAGTTCCGATTTTCAAGTAGGCCTAGTGATATTAAACAACAAATTATTATTATTATTATTATTATTATTATTATTATTATTATTATTATTATCATTATTATTATTATTATTTTTATTAATAAATAATTAATATTGTATATTAATTACATTAACGCGTTTCTGTCCGTGTATGATATCATGGTTAGGGTAAAATATGTGTATGTTCATTGGGTGCATATTAGAAGTTCCGCCGCCCCAATGATTTCTTTATTGTTGCCATAAAGTATTTAGGCTAGGGAAGGCAATAATATGCTATTGCCTATAAAAACGTGTTCAATTTTATTATGTACAAATAATAGGTGAGGACAAGAACATAAACACCAAATCGTAATAAATAAAAGTATAAATAAATAAAATAAATAAATAAATGTCGCAGGCACCTGAACGAATTTGTAATCCCAATTTTATTATTTCGACTTTACTTCCAATCTAAAAGTTATCGATTTCGCTTTTCGGGTTGGCTTTGTTATGATCACGGAAAAATTACGATTTTTTTAGCCCCCTCCGCGTTTGTTCGTACAAATTGTTGAGACACATCACATATCTGTGTGTCGAAGAAATGAGAATGACGCATGCCTGTATTTATCGCCAGACTGTGCATTCGTCTGTCGCCGATTAGCACCGTGGAGGAGAGGGTGGGGTGGGTAAGCGCAAGTGTTGGCTGCTAGCAGACAGCGACGAGCCGAGTTAGGGAAGGTCATTTCAAAAACCATTAGGTCGACAGTCGCTTGAATTCCCGCATGTGTTACATTAGTACTATGGCGTTAATAAATACAATAGATTTTCCACAAAAATATTATTTCTGAAACTACAAGTTGTTCAGCTCATTATAATTTCACTAGACTTCAGGAAGTTCTACTGAAAAATAATAACAGAAAACTAATTATTAGCACCGAACTATTTTCTTAGCGCGTGGTTAGGCGCGGATGATTATACCAGATTTATAAGTCACGTGATGAGCAGGAGCCTTAACCTGTTTTTTAAAAATTGCTATAAAACGGTAGAGGTGGAATAGACCAACAACATAAGTTACCCTAACGACCCTATTGAGATAATGAAACTACATCAAGAACCAATAAAAAACTCTATGACATTTGCTCAAGTACCGGTAACTGAAAAAGAAATAGTCGACATTGTCCGTAGCTTAAAAGACACGTCATCAGTTGGGTGGGATTAAATCCCTACAATAGTAATAAAAAAAGTAGTACATATAATAAAATGGCCTTTAGTCCACATATTTAATCACTCCCTAACAACAGGAACATTTCCAGATAAAATGAAACTCTCTGTTGTCACACCCCTACACAAAAAAGATGATCTTAATAATATCAACAATTATAGGCCCATCTCAATATTACCAATATTATAAAAAATTCTAGAGACAATAGTAAAAAATAGATTAGTTGACTTCTTAGAAAATAACAAAATACTGTCAAACTCCCAACATGGATTTCAAAAAAATAAATCAACAATCACAGCACTAGTAGAACTAGAAAATCTAGCTCTCAAAGCCATGGATAAAGGGGAGTATGCCCTTGGCATATTTTGCGATCTAAGCAAGGCATTTGACTGTGTTCATCACGAGACTATATTAAAAAAATTAGAAATGTATGGCATTCGAGATAATGCACTAAAATGGTTCAAATCATATTTAACCAAGCGTAAACAAAAAACTAAAATTAGGCATGAAGATGGAAAAGGAAATTGTTCAGAAATCTATTCAGATTGGGTAGAAACCAAAGCAGGAGTGCCTCAAGGCACAGTACTAAGTCCCTCCATTTTTTTATTAAACATAAATGATCTCCAAAAATTTATGGAACATATCAAAGTGATCGTTTTTGCTGACGATATCACTGCTCTTATCAAAGCAAAGTGTTTTTTAAACCTAGTTAGGGAGTCCAAACTTGCAGCAAATTTAATCCAACATTGGCTTACAACAAATTGCTAGGAATGAATATATCAATAACAAATTTTATCCAGTTCCATCTATACCAGAAACAAATTGACTAACTCCCAGAACTTGAGATGGATAAAAATTTCAAAATAGCACGACTCACAAACACGGGTTTCCTTGGAGTTACAGTAGATGAAAATTTAAATTGGGAAGCACAGTTAAATAAACTGACCCCCAAATTGAGCTCTGCATGCTTTGCACTGAGAGTGATAAGAGATGCCACGGGTATTCAAACAGCAAAAATTGCATACCAGTTACCATGCATATTTCGAATCATTAGTTACGTATGGGATACAAATATGGGGTAGCACTACACACATTAATGAAATATTTAAACTACAAAAAAGAGCAGTTTGCATCCTGGGAGGCTTTTCATATAGACAATCATGTACTATACAAACATTTAAAAAAATGAAAATACTTACTGTACCGTGCATCTATGTATATGAGCTCCTTAAACATAATATTGAAAACAAAAATGATAAAAATATAACAAATGAAAATATTCACCAACATAATACGAGGCAAAAAGGTAATTTACATATACCCCACAGCAACACAGCGAGATGCCAAAAAGGCTCACATATAGCGGGGATAACTCTTTTTAACAGTTTACCAAACAATATAAAACAGATAGATAGCACAAAACAGCTCACACAAAAAATATATACAGTAAGAACTCTCTTATCCGAGTTGGATGAGACCGGGGGCACCTCGGATTTGCGAAAAACTCGGATGGCGCGTTTCATTTGTTTATTTGCTCTCGTAGCATAGCCTGATGTGGTAAAATGATATATGACACATGTAATGGATAAAGGAACATAAAATACACACGATACACTTCATACAGGGTATACTAAATGATTTAATAGCTTGTAAATCAAGCTCACAAACACACGTACACAATTAGGCCTACATGTCGTAATAAAAACGTATGTCTAGGCCTAAACTCGACGCAGTAGGCCTAGGCCTAGGCCTACAATGCAAACATAGGCCTAGGCCTAGGCTTAGCTCTCTTTGCTCTTTCTCATGTAGAAAAACCTCTCACTACTATGCCCGCGCTGAAGCTCACGACGCAAGATAAGTCTGGGAAAGAAATAAGATAAGCCCAGGAATAACAATTCAATGCGTTGTGATTACGAATTTCGTGAATCGGTTGAAACATGATTGCATCTAGTTCCACAACGACCATCTTTGAACAGCTGTGTGTGAGATGGCTGGATCGTATGCGCACGCGCATGCGCGCGACGCACACTGAACTCTATATGCTCAGTGGGTGACACTGACGCGTACCGGCGATGCGCCCGACGCACACTGACCACTGAACTCTATATGCTCAGTAGACTGATGCACACTGCTCGAAAGTCGAGATATATCGCCGATCCATCTTCTTTGCACTCACTCGTAAGGCATGCCTACAAATGTATGCGAGTACATTTAAAAAAGTGCGGCGCGGCGTCTGTAATTATTTTTATGTTTTATTTACGTATTTAAAACTTTTAATTTTTTTTTTTTTTTTTTTGGCGGCTTGGTTAACACGGTACATCGGATAAGCGGAGATCGGATAAGAGAGTTCTTACTGTACCTACCTGGTGCAAAATGCATTTTATTCAATTGTAGCTTTTAAAGAAGGTCGAATTGAAATCGAGTGACATGTACTGACTTAGACAATATACAAGGCCTATGTCCTTCATTGTTTTTAATACGTATATATATTTATTTTATACATCATTCTCATGCTCATACAGTCATACTTAATGTATTTATTAAGGGATTTTATGATGTTAGTTTTAAATACTGCCTTGTGAGATAGTATAATATGTATAACTTAGTTTTAAGACCTGTGACCTGTAATATACCCCGGACACATATTGTGCGAGGGGTCGCCATTATGCAATAACAAGAAAGAAAGAAAGAAAGAAGCCATTTTGAAATATGCAAAATCAAATTACACAAAAATCCAAAATCCAAATTTAAAAAAAAAATGCAAGTTTGTTAAAACTTCCTTTGAACGTATTAGTTCGGACATTCGGTATCATTGAAAGCACATCGAAGCTTTTCAAAGTATGAGCAGAGAGAGAGCTATACGATTGTACTGAGTTGACAGCGAGAGCGCGTGGGCGGAGCCATCTAGCCAGCTGATGTTGACTGTCGGCATCGGGGAACACACCCGGGGGATAGAGATAGCGGCAAACAAGGCTTCACCTTGAGCGAACTATACCGATACGATATCGTGATCGGTTGCACTTGAGACAAAACAGATGCCAATGCGCCGAATTTCGTGATCGGATCGCAGAAACACTAAGAAAATGAGCCCGGTCGTAATGACGTAAAACTTGACTGTAGGCCTACGAGTTTGCGAAGATTCAAAGCTGCCAATGTGAAGACGGGAAGGGTGTTGAAATTGGAGACTACACGCACGTATGAATGAAACAATGACTGTAAATTGGTTCATGAGAAAACACTTCGGCTGGTCGCACACAGGATAAAAACAGCATAAAAATCGTTTTACTGATCAAGGATAAATGATAATATAAACATGTACATGCCGTATACACATACCATCCCTAGTTAGCACGACACTAAACAGTACGCAGACCAGGGACAAACACGTCTACCACTGTGCATCTACTCGGCGAGGCATCAGCAAGTGAACGCATGCTTTCCTTGGCAACCTTCCAGCCTTCGTTTATCTTGTAAGTCGAGCGCTGGATAATGGACGAGAGCTATAAATAGCCCGGGGATTTCCGCCGAGTAACGCCCAGCATTACGAGCTACACTACGTTCCAAAAACATGACTCTTTTCAAACTTGGGACTCAATATGACTTCAAAATACAAATAATGCTGAATTTCAAAGTAACCAAATAAAATAACATGTGAAGTCCTATATTGATGGTTGGGACCAATATTTTTGTTCAAAATTTTCCGAATTTCAAACTATCAGAGTTCGAATTGTCGAGGGACTACTGTACTCTTATCTTGATGAAACTTTATTGAGGCCTAGACCTCATTAAAATATGACATGATATGACCCTATAAGTAGCCTGTCTTTTAAATTAGTCTGTTTATTGGCCTACCTGAGATCTAAGTAAACTGTTGATTGATAAGAGTGGTAGTGCACAGCAGCCTTACCGTTCATACTCCAGGCTCCAGCTGTGCGTTGTTGACTGATCGCCTCGTTTCTTCTTGTGTGCGTTGTCCGCCTCTTGCCACCACCCCAAGGAGATCCTCGTAGACAAACTATAAACATATAAACGACGTGTCAGACTATGTCTCATCATACTGTCAACGCAAGCTGCCACACATATTAGCACTACACTATACAGCATCGTATTTTCAAATTACAGCTCGACTTTATATGTACTGGTAGGCCTAAATAAATATTTTAGAAATGGTGGGGATACGGACAAATACAGTAGTGCTACTAGTACTAGAATGGCTTTGCTATATTACGATCTAGTGGCGAGGAAAACGGCAACAATTCCACAGTAGTTGCATCACGCTCCACCGCGAGCTACGCTTCAGTGTTACCTTTCTCACTACTTCCTAATGTGAGAGCGTAGCACGAAAGAAAGATGATAAAGAAGTTCACCTGAGTACACTTCGTCATACACCCGTTACAAACTGGTTTGAGTAGCATTTATTTCACACCAATAGAAACTAGAAAGCACCAGCAAAATGTGCCGGCACCATGTTAAATGTGGATGTACCGTAGATCGTCCCTATAGGGGTAGCAAAGCTCGATCCAAGTATGGTATTTTGTAGGGGCTGTTTAAAAGTTGGGGATGAGATGATGAAGGGGAGGGTATAATATCCAGTCAGTATTTCTGTATTTTCTTTGCAGACTTCTGCTAACTCATTAGAGAACTCAAGCAAAGAAAAGATGGGCCTAGGCCTATGCTAAAGATAAATACTCTACATTTTTGCTATAGGCCTACCAGTAAAGCATGCCAGGGATTCTTTTAAATCTTTGTATTTATTTATTAAAGTGCAGTCCAATTGATTAATTACACCTAAACATCACTAGTAGTGAGCATAGGGCATGTGTGTGGCCATTACTGTGTCCTGAAATACAATTTTAACAGGAGTAAAAAGTGCTCTTATCTCATCATTTGCAAACTCTGTAGACAGCTGTAAAATGTTATTTATTATCATTTAGTCCTACTACTAGGGAAACGCCAAAGTCGTTGTTAGACGAGTGAGAGAGCCATGTGTTGAGTACCCGGGAACATTTGCATTTAAGTTAGATAATTATATTGTGGTATAAATAATAGTGTTTTTAAGTTTAGTTTGTATAAGGGCACGTCAACTTTAAGGCCATAATGCGCCACTCTAGCCTATGATAGGCTAGGGAGGCCTATAGGTAGGGGGAAGAAAAGTAATGTTAGCGGGTACTCAACACATGGCTCACTCACTCGTCTAACAACGACTTTGGGCGTTTCCCTAGTATAATTTTATTACACAAACATTTGTGGTCACAGACCCTTGTTGAACAGATAGGCTACACCCCAGGCCGGTGTATGACCCCTATAACAGGTACCACTTCCTCCAGCGTCAATATATGAAAGATTAAAGACGATTCCGTCTGGGCCCGGGGTAGAATTGGCCCAGAGCATGGCTCTGCTAATCATAAAAGGCGATTCAAGAGAAAAAGTCCACCTCGCAAACATCAGCCAATAAGAGGGAGGTATATTATACTCCCCAAAACTAGGCGAGCTCTGGCAATCGTCGTCGGGGACACCTCCCCCTTCCCTTGACGACCTCCCCGACGACGGTGACAATGACACAATGACAAAAAATTAGGCCTACGTTAAAAAGTCGAGGAACTTGAAATTCCAAAGTTCACAAAAATCCAGTAAATTACATAGGTACACAATCACAAATCACAATCATACAAATCACAATGATTCAATGAGGGTGAAATTGATTTTAGTCAAATAATTGGATGAGCGTAGCGAGCGAAGCGAAGATTCCATTTCACTACACTGGAGAAAAAAATCCGGAATGTTTTTTTTTTTTTCTGTATTTTTGTCTGTCTGTTAACACGATTCCGGCTAAACCGATACTCCGATTGCAATGAAATTTTATGGAGGCCTTCGAAATCTCTGAACTAAGAACTGCCACGTTTTTGAGCGCAATCGAAAAATTATTTCTCATGAAAATCGCAATTTTACGATTTTTTTCGATTTAAAAAAAATTTCTTCGACTTATAACTCCTACATGCTTTATTCGATTGTAATGATTTTTTCACAGAACCTTAATTTTATGAATTGATATATTCGTGTGAAATTTGAGCGTAATCAAATAATTATTTCTCATGAAAATCGCAATTTTACGATTTTTTTAATTTCTTCTGCTTATAACACCTAGCCTACATGCTTTATCCGATTTACATATAATGATTTTTTCACAGAACCTTAATTTTAAGAATTAATATATTCGTGTAAAATTTGTGCGTAATCGAATAATTATTTCTTATGAAAATTTCAATATTACGATTTTTTCCTTTTTATAAATTACGATTAATTAAAAAAAATAAGTTAATTTTTGATTTAATTTGATTTAATTTAAAAAAAATTTCAACAAAGTTCTGATTTTTTCACAGAACAACAGAAAATCCGCAAAACACATGGCAGCTCAATTCACCAATTACGCTCATCCAACAACGCGGCGGGACTTAAGCGTTTTCCTAGTTTAAATCAATTGATTTTTATTGGACGAGCATAGGGAGCGAAGCGAAGATTCCATTTCACTACACTGGAGAAAAAAATCCTTTTTTTTTTTGTATTATTGTGTCTGTGAGCACGATTCCGGCTAAACCGATACTCCAATTGCGATGAAATTTTATGGAGGCCTTCGAAATCTCTGAACCAAGAACTGCCACGTTTTTGAGCGCAATCAAAAAATTGTTTCTCATTAAAATCGCAATTTTACAATTTTTTACAATTAAAAAAAATTCTTCAGCTTATAACACCTACATGCTTTATCCAATTTTAATGATTTTTACACAGACCCTTAATTTTATGAATTTAGGTATTGGTGTGAAATTTGAGCGCAATCGAAAAACTATTTCTCATGAAAATCGAAATTTTACGTTTTTTCTTTTTTAAAACAATTCTTTGACTTATAACACCTACATGCTTTATTCTATTGTAGGTAGTGATTTTTTCACAGAACCTTTATTTTATGAATTAATATATTCGTGTGCGCAATCAAATAATTATTTCTAATGAAAATTTCAATATTACGATTTTTTTCTTTTTTTAAATTACAATTAATTAAAACAATTTAAAATTTAAGCTAATTTTTTATTTCATTTAATTTAATGGGATGAGCGAAGCGAAGACTTCAATTTCACTGACCCCCCAAAAAATCTAGCTCGGGTGTTTTTTTTTTTTGTATTTTTGTCTGTTTGTTCGCTCTCTACCGGGCAAACGGCATACGCGATCTTGATGAAAATTTGACAGGACCTTCGAAATCTCTGAACTTAGACTTGCTATGTTTTCGTGCCATTTGGGCCAATTCTGACCAAACGGGTGAGGCTACAACATTCATATTATACATGGACATTAAGGTTATGGTAATGTAGTACCTTTTGAAAGAAAAAGTTTAAAAAGTTAGCCAGAATCCATAGAAATAAAGCTTTTAATATAAGTTTTTTTATTTTTTGTGCGATATTTTCGTGCCATTTGGGCCAATTCTGACCAAACGGGTGGGGCTACAACGTTCATATTGTACATGGACATTAAGGTTATGGTGATGTAGTAGGTACCTTTTGAAAGAAAAAGTTAAAAAAGTTTGCCAGAATCCATAGAAATAAAGCTTTTAATATAAGTTTTTACGGTAAATAATACCAATTGACAAGAAACAATAGAAACTAGACAACAATCACCTACAATGCGTAGGCAGCAAAACAAAGCACTTGCAAAAGTAAAGATATCCCACGCAAACTAAAAACTTTAAAAAGCTCATCCATCAACGCGGCGGGACTTTAGCGTTTTCCTTGTTTAAAAAAATCTTAAACTTAGTAATGATTTTTTCACAGAACAACAGAAAATCCGCATAACACATGGCAGCTCAATGCACCAATTACGCTCATCCAACAACGCGGCGGGACTTAAGCGTTTTCCTAGTTTAAAAAATCATTGATTTAAATCAAAACTTACAAAATGTGCTAGGCCTAAATGTGTAGGCTAGTTAATCCATTGACATCTTGCCAAGGTGGCCTATATATAGTGCTAGACCAAACAAAACATTGTTTAAAGTGCTGCGCACAATTGGCATAGCATAAGCGTAGCGCAACGCAAGCACAACGCAAGAAATATAAACAAGTGCACCTGGCTGCTTGAACACACAATTCACGTATGCATAGTGTAGGCGCGGAAGCACAGCGCAAGAGATGGTTATATTTTATATTTCTTGTGCTTGCGCTTGCGTTCAGTTATGATTGACCAATAGGAATCCAGAAACAACAAGACTCAACACAAACGCCCATTTATAGTTAAATCAAATTCACAACTATTGATGTTTGTGTCAGTGTCAAATTATTAATCACGGACGAACTCACAGAAGACAACGTTATTATCGAGTGTGAAGTTGAGTCGACGTCTAGCGACGAGCTGTTAATGTATGTTAGGCAATATCCGCATCTCTATAATAATAGACTACTGCAAATGGTTTCAAAGACGAAATGTCAAACGCAAAGTTGACGTGCAGTCATCTGATCACGAGCCTTCTAAAACTTTACACAGCCTTGTAGTTTCTTTACGCCACGCTTCCGTTATGACAATTGTGCGCGCCTACATTCCTTGTGTTGCGCTTATGTTGCGCTTGCGTTGTGCTACGCTTATGCTATGCCAATTGTGCGCCGCACTTTAGGAACACTCCCTAGGCCTACCCTACTCACACACAAATTATTTATTGTTCATCATAGCCTACTGATCACCCTTTACAATCTAGGACTACTTTTATATTATTTGATCATTTATTTCTATTGAATTTTATAATGTGGTTTGAAGATGTAAACTTAGGCATAGTAAGCTAGACACTTTGTGACTGGGTCCTCATGGACCGATTCTAACTTTCTATGGAGTTGTGCATCATAATTTTTGATTAATTGTACAATTTCAAAAATAAAATAATAATAATTTCAAATTCAAGGCTTTCGCGGCCCGGTAAATTATAAACACAATTAATTGGTCCAATGTCAAAGCAATAAAAAGAATGTTCGACGCGGCGAAATGACCCGACCAATTAATTGTGTTTAGCCTGTAATAATAATAATAATAATAATTAGCGGTAAATTTACTGTCCAGAGAATTTACCGTAAATTTACCGAGCATGTCGGTCAAGTGGTAAAATTTTCAAATTTTCCATCATTATATTCTAAAGACTAATAAGAACCTACACAACAAGAATGCAGTGAAAATAAGTCAATTAGGGCCTAAGAAAAAATTCAATAAAATTTTAAAATTATCCATGAGTCCAAAGTTTCAAGTTACCTTTAAAGGTAAATCCTCCTGTGGTTTGTACGTCTGGTATTCTTCAGGCAGACGAAGGGCAGTTGAAATCAGCTACCTACTCCAGAATCTAGATTGGTGCTTCAGGTTGCTGAGGAGATCATGTGGATGACATCAAGAGCATTGCAAGCTGTTCAACAAACAGACAATTGTTTAATTTAAACTTAGAATCAGGTTTTGCATAATTAGACGAGTGAGCGCAGCGAACGTAGTCTACAACGCTACTTGATCGGACCTTGGTCGTGATTAATTCTGTTAAATGTTACATGTTTGTTAAATGTCTGTCTGTCTGGTCCCATACGGCCGAACGGCTAAATAGACTGAGCTGAAATTTTAAACGGACATCCGTGACCAGGTAACTGAGAACTGCTAACAAAATGAGCACAATCCGTTGCAATTTAAATCTGCAAGAAATAAAAAAACGAAAAATACGTTGAAATGTATAGGAATTATTTTAACGACAATGGTTTTCATTTTGAAATAATATTTTTTGTTTGTTATTTACCTGGCTGTGAAATGCCGTGTCCAAGGTTAATCGAATGTTTGACGTCAAGGTACCCCCCAATTCCGCTCGTAGATTGAGTAAACCTTGCAATATTTTCACGTATTTCGTACTGGCTATGTTTTCCATAGTATTGTCACAGATGATGGACTACACTGCGTTATATGCATTTCAAAACATGTTAAATAATTTAAAAAAATACAATCCAGAAATTACAAAATCTTTCCCGACCATTGAACCCACGTCTCCCACATTTCGGCTATAACGGCGCTTTAGCCAACTCGACTAGGGAAACGCCAAAGTCGTTGTTAGACGAGTGAGTGAGCCATGTGTTGAGTACGCGGGAACATTTGCATTTAAGTTTGATTATAATATTCGTATAAATAATCGGGTATTTTAGTTTAGGTCATAGTTTAGCCCATAATGCTCCACTGTAGCCTATGATAGGCTAGGGAGGCCTTAGGTAGGGGGAAGAAAATGAATGTTACCGGGTACTCAACACATGGCTCACTCACTCGTCTAACAACGACTTTGGCGTTTCCCTAGTTAATTATACATTGCTGGGTGTAGAGCAGTTAAGTGACAGCATGAGAAGGATACAGTTGAGATGGTATGGATATGTAACGAATGGTGGAAGATAGAATGCCCAAGAGAATGGGATGAATTAAGTGCCACCCCCAAACCAAATATCAAAACAAAACATACACATACATACTTACTTATTGCACTCAAAATGCACCATTTTACACACCCTCCCATTTTATGTTATGCAAAACTGTTGTGCAATATGCTAAATTTCAACTCGATCCGAACCTCCGTTCGAACGTTATGGCGAGACATACAAACAAACAAACAAAAAAAAAACAGTGACTATTTTTTCCGGCAGAGTCAAATGAAAATGCTCGCTTCGCTCGCTTAATTATTAGGCCTATAGATTATAGAATAGGTACTATTAGTGGTCACTTCGAACCAAAAAAAATACCATGGACAGCAAAGACGTACAAGTTCTTGGCACCTGTAACGTAAACATACAGGGTATTCAAATTTAAAAAATAAACAACTGGTAGGCCAGCGGTAGCTTTGACATTAAATCGGTAAATTGTTTGTTTATAAACTAGGAAAACGGCAAAGCCGTTCAACTAGACGAGTTAATGAGCCATGTGTTAAGTGCTCAGTAACATTCACTTTCTTCCCCTAACTAAGGCCTCCCTAATCTTCCTAGGCTAGAGTGGCATATTATGGCCTTACAGTTGACACGCCCTTATACCAACTAAACTCAAAACCCTATCATTTATACATGGCGCGTTGATAGATGAGCTTTTATGGTTGATTATCGGCCCAAATATCACGAAAATATTGCATTAAAAATGGGGGAAAAAATCGTAACAGTTGATTTCCAAGAGAAATATTTCTTCAAATGTCTCTAAAATCATAACATAGGGCTATAGGCCTAATTTCAGTGATTTTAAATGTTCTCATAAAGTTTCATCAAGATCGGAGTACCTACCCGTTTGCCCGGTCGCAGGCCAAATATCACGAAAGTATCTCATTAAAAATCGTAAAAAAAATCGTTAAAGTAGGGGCTTAGCCGTACGATAATCATAAGAAATATTTGATCGATTGTACCCAAAACCGTGGCAAGTCTAAGTTCAGAGATTTCGAAGGTCCCCTCAAATTTTCATCACGATTGCATAATATGCCGTTTGCCTGGTAGAGCGCAAACAAACTGACAAAAATGCAAAAAAAAAAACAAAAAAAAACAAAACACTATAGCTAATTTTTTTTTGTGGGGGGGGGGGGGGGTTAGTGAAATTGAAGTCTTTGTTTAGCTCATACAATAAAAACTAGGGTAGGGATGGGAAAAAGTGTTTAATTTCCTAAACGTTTAACCCCTTCAAATTTTTGTGTTTTTATGTTTTTAATCCCTATTTTAAGAAAAAAAAATTAAAAAATAAAAAAATAAGTAGGTAGGCCCTAGGCGGAGGAGGCCTAGGTTATACAACCAAAATCGTAATTTTTTACTGATGACCGGCCGACAAATAATTAACAACGGTTTTATTCTCACACTTGCATTTAATGACCCGACACTTCCACCATATGTAACAGACAAGATGCCTTAATACAGCCTGGGATTCGACACATCACACCTCCACCAAAATTAAGCACTTTTAGAAAATTGTCGGCCTAATTTGTTAGCCTGTGTTTGTGTACGATAGGCTCCGAAAGTGTTAACAAAACATTTTTTTTACTACCACGTTTACACGTTTGTATAAAACTCTAAACGTTTTAACTCTACATGCACGTTTAAACGACTCATCCCTAAACTAAACTTAAATTTAGATGTTCCCAGGTACTCAACACATGACTCGCTCACTCCTCTAGCAACGACTTTGGCGTTTTCCTAGTCTCGTTGGCTAAGGCGCCTTTATACCCGGAATGTTGGAGATCCGGGTTAAAGCAATGGTTGACCATTGATTTTTTCATTTCTGGATTATTTAATTATTTCTGGAAAATTATAGAACATGTTTTAAAATGCATACAAATACAATAGCCTACTACCTATGGGAAAAAACATAGCCAGTTCAAAATAAGAGTAATGATTGCAAGGTTTACTCAATCTCCCAGTGGAATGATGGAACCTTGAGCGAGCAAGATTCGACACACCTTAGTCACTGCATGCAAATTCACTGCCTTACAAGCAAACATGATTCAATAAAACTGCACCATGACAGGATTGGTAGCCTAACCTACCGGATGTAGGCCTAAGCATGTTTAAAATTTCAGCGCAATCTGTTTAGCCGTTTGGCCGTTCTGGAGCGAACTCACTCACTCACAAACAGATCTTGTGCCATTTGACTTGAATTGTAAGACTCAGTTGCTTCGCTCCTTCGACTAAAAAGAAACTCAGTTTTTTCTTTCGCGTTCCTTTTAAAATAATTGAATTTTAAATAATAATAAATGTGTAAATTAGATTAATTCTAGTAGACCTTAAAGGTCTAAAGGCTCATTCACAACCAACTTAGGCCGCTAACTTATCCTCTTACTTTAGGTTGCTGTCCACGAAGACTTTTTCCGAGGTAAAGTTCACGGTGTACATAACCTTAACTTGCATTATAAATTTGGGTACTTTTTCGTATTTTGCCAGAATTTGAATTTAAATCAACAATCTTCTTGTGCTCCACTGGTAGTTTAAATTAAACAAACAGCATTTTGTCAAACCAATTTTGTTGTTTCTTTGGCATCCATCTTTGCAATATTTTATTCTCTAGGCACTATCTGATTGGTTCATTCTTAAGGTTAAGTTAACTTCTGGCGTTTTCCATTGGCCGCACTCAGGTCGCACTAGTGCGCCCTAGTGAGGTCGCACTAGTGCGCACTGGATTGCCACTTGTCTTTTCATTTGTTCAGTTTTGTGATGTTATTCAAGTGGAGGTTAACAACAATGACATCTCTGCACTCGCCGAGTACATGCCAATGGAAAACGCCATAATTGGAGTTTGCAAACTTTCAGCCGCTGATAAGTGTAAGTTTAAGGCTAAATTTGTCATGAACAGACTTGTTGTTTTCCATAGGCCTAAGACAAACCTTTAAGTGCGGCGCACAATTGGCGTAGCATAAGCGTAGCGCAACACAAGCGTAGCATAAGCGCAACACAAGGAATGTAGGCGCGCACAATTGTCATAACGGAAGCGTGGCGTAAAGAAACTACAAGGCTGTGCAAAGTTTTAGAAGGCTCCTAATCAGATGACTGCATGTCAACTTTGCGTTTGACATTTCGTCTTTGAAACCATTTGCAGTAGCCTATTGTCATAGAGATGCGGATATTGCCTAAAATACGTAATTAGCAGCTCGTCGCTAGACGTCGACTCAACTTCATACTCGATAATGACAAACAACAATAGTTGTGAATTTGATTTAACTGAAAATGGGCGTTTGTGTTGAGTCGTGTTGTTTCTGGATTCCTATTGGTCAAACGCAAGCGCAAGCATAAGAAATATAAAATATAACCATCTCTTGCGCTGTGCTTCCGCGCCTACGCTATGCATACGTGAATTGTGTGTTCAAGCCGCCAGGTGCACGTGTTTATATTTCCTGCGTTGTGCTTGCGTTGCGCTACGCTTATGCTATGCCAATTGTGCGCAGCACTTTAAGTTAGCGGATAAATTAGCTACTAAGTTGGTTGTGAATGGGCCTTAAGAATTAGAAAAACCTGCCGAAAATTTCCCCAAGGAATCCATCCGCTTCCACCACTCAGAATCAGTCAAGGGGGTGGATCCATTTTTGAAAACAAGGGAAGTCCCAAGACATTTTTTATATTGTAGTTTACAATATCAGGTAGGCTCTACGGTATCAAAAAGATTGCAACGGCGAAAGGAACTTAGGTATAAAGGAACGCTTAATTTGTTCCAAGTTCCCATGAAATAGTATCTTTTCATGTTAAGTTCCTTAAATGTAAGAACAGGAACTTGTAGGCATACCCATTATAGCCTAGTTCCTGAAATAGGAACACGTTCCACTCCAAGACTGATTCGTTGCATCATTAAAATAAAATTGGGACAGACACAAAACCAATCAGGATGCAGGACACAAGTAGCCTAAAACCAAATAGGCTTACTGTAATAGAAAAAGCTTTGCAATTAGTAATACGATCTACTCCACGTATTTAACAAAGGCGGCGGTGGTGACAAAAACCCTATAGTCTTGGTCTTGAACTATGGCCATGGCATTGTTGCTAGTAAGGCCTCGATAAAGCAGCTGAACTTATTGGTCGATTAGAGAATTTAGAAGTAGGCCTACTATTGTTGTTTGCAGCGCCTGTGGCCCGGCGGTGACGGTCTGGAACTTCCATCGAATTCTTCGTCATTTGTGTCACCAATATTTCCCTTCAGTAGGCCTAGATTGTATTAATAGCGAAGCTATTCCTTTTACACTACAGGCTATTTGTTACAACACCTACAATCGGAACGTCTGGCAACCCTAACTAAGCCTAGAACTACCTACCCCTGGCCTAGGGTAGGCCTATAGGCTAAGGCCTCTAGGCCCTAGCCTACGGCTGAAGGGAGCAACAATGCCAATCAGCCCTAATAATAGGGCTACAGAATGAAAATTGGACGATGACCTCCATCTTTGTGTTCAAATTCAATGCCTCCATTCCTATAAGGTATAGGACTAGGCCTAGCCTAGGCCTAGATCTAAACCCAAAGGTAGGGGCTACGGCCTTTGAGGTACGGCCAGGGAACTTTAAGCACGCTCGTGGTTTGTTTGGTACATCGGTTGACAAAGTCCTTGGAACAAAGTCCAACCTTGGGTCTAGTCCCAGGACCTACCTACGCTGTAGCCAGAGATGGTAGGCCTACCCAGGCTGTTACAGTAGGCCTAGGCTAGGCCTAGCTCAGTGGCTGTAGGGTAGGGCTAGGGCTAGGGGCCTAGGCCTAGGCACCAGAAACTTAAAATGTTTCTTTGTTTATAAAAATAGGCATTTATTTCAATAGCTATATTTATCAAGAATTAAACTTAGTATCGGTACATTACCACAATTATATCCTTGGAAGTGCTTGGAAGTATTGGCCATGTACCGGTAAACTCAACGATTTGGTAGGGCCTCGGCCTAGGACAAATTTGTTCAGAGTGAGGTTATGTTGTTGTTGTTGTTGTTGTTGGCGGTTGGCGGTGGATTTGACCAGTGGTTAGCGCGTAGTTGAATTCGCAGTCCGACATCCATCTGGTGACGCGCGGGACATTTAATTATATTATTGATTGAAAAAGGCATTCAAATAAACGGTAGCTGAACGTCCAAAACGTTTGTGTTTGTCTTTATAGGTAGTATTTGAAATTCAACTTTACTTTTTTTGGATTTAAATCATCTTCTTTACATCTATTTCTCAATTATTGCACATAACAACACAGCACGATGTGAAAAGAAGACACTGGAATTTAAAAAAAAACGTTTGAACTGAAATCCCCCCCCCCCGGAACCCTCAACACGTACACACATCTTTTAAATCAATTTTTCGCTTGTATGCATTTCCATACTAGTCATTGGAGTTGGTGGTGGTGGTGGTGGTCATCGACGATGAAGTAAATAAAGTTTATCTGTCAAAATGCTATAAGCTCGTAATTGTGAAGAGTTGATTAAAAGGGCTACTTCTTGGCTGGCGTGCGGCTTTTGCCACACTATAGAATATAAGAAGCTAATCCAAGATTTAAATTAATGAATACCAATATTTCTCAGTAGCAATGGTATTGGCACCGTATTGCATTTCCATAATTAATTATTTGAATTTTGATTCAGTTTTAGAGCTGGTGATAGAAGGGTCATCGTGTAATTGATTCACCAAATCCCATGCTGTACTTTTAATCAATACAAGATAGTTTTTATGTATGCTTTTGTACGCTTTTCTCTTCCATGGCTTGTTACTGTAACTCTAGAAGTGTAAGAGCAGAAATCGACTGCTCTAAAGCAATAACTGGAAAATAGAAGAAGTAAATTTAATCAGAAGATCTGGGTTCAAATCCCAAAGGAACTTAATTTGCTAACATCCGTCTTTTATCCGTCTGTAACATCAATATTTGATGTTATGGAAGCACTTTGGTAAATGTTTTCTCAGATAAGACAAGGTTATAAAAATAGACATCCCTGAACCGAACTCAACTAGTTCCTTTTATAACTATACTTCAATGTCGACTTAAATTGTTCAAATTTGATTAAGTTATAGAAGTTTCATTACCTTTTTTTGTACAGGAAGAAAATCAAGTTATAAAAACTTTGTATTTTCGTTTACCAAGAGAATATTATTACACCTCAGAAAATGTTACAACTAGCATTCATTATACATTGGTTCGAAACACGAAGTAGGCCTAATAGGATTAGTCGGATTGTAGGTTGATAATATAACGGGAGATGATTAAACCACATTAAAGTAAATAAAAATGAGATACAAATTTATCGGTTTGCGCTATTTTCTCGTCCTTGACCTCAACTGGTATGTAGAACTTTCCTTTTTATTTCAAGCTGAGGTGATAATAGTTTTGAATGTGGACAAAATTTAACGTTTGTTAACGACCTCCATGTGTTCGCCAAAATTCGTCTAAACCATTGGGTCAATCAATTTAGAAAAGTAATCGTAAAAAACACAATATTAATAACAATAATATATATTATACTTTTCAGAGTGCAATTCATGCTCCACTTTTGAACTAGGTATGTTGCGGATAGGATAATTGTGAAGGAATGTTCGAGGTTTTTGGAAATTAAGGAAAACCTCGGAAAAATCCTTCAGTCAGGATTGCCGGTCACGACGAGATTTGAACCCGGGACTTCCCGAATCAGAGTCGCCCGCTTAACGCTCGAGCCAACACTGTCGGTTGATATATTTACAATATTATTAACACAATAGACATTATCAGTTTCTGTATGGAATATACTATGTCCGTTTTTTCTTATTGTGGAAAAAGTTTCAGGATTCAAAAGTGGAGAACTATGAAATTTTGTTATTGTTGTTGTTATTTTAAAGCTAGGATATTCTATTCTAGCCACATATTGACTTCAAAGGAAACTAACTAAAACGAAACGACAACTCGTCGATCGACAGTGACAACTTTGTAATTATAAAAAGAAAAACTCTTACGCAGAGCTAAAGTATAATATTTTTGCGTGTCACTGAAGCAATTAATGTTAGCCCTGAGGCCAATGGGGCAAAAGTTGTCAATGTCAACCGATAAGATTTACAAGATTTTGTTATACTTACAAAGTTGTCACTATCGATCGATCGATAGTTAAATATTAAGTAGGTCCCACATTTCCCAACATTTAAAAGTATCAACGAAACGTATTAAAATAATTAATCAATTGGTGACATGTTTGTTTGTTTCAAAGACCACTTTGTCAGTTGTCTTCTGACTTGAGATATGTTATTACACTCATGCTTATAGTTAAAACTAATAAGTTAAGATAACAAGAAAGTTTTTAGTTCCACTATATCGGTGGCTCAAGTCTTCTAAATCACGTTGATCAAACGCCCATTTTCTCAAGTTTTTCTTTTTGTAATAAGTTTTATCATAATCATAAAATAGTTTATAATATTTTATTTTTTTTTAACTCGGAACACTTGCTGATTATGATAAAATGGAAAATAAATTCATAGAGCAAAATATCATCTTGAATGATGAATTATGCGTATAGAGTACAAACAAAATGCAATGGTTAATTGTTTTTCACAGCTTTTCAGTTTGTTAATATAACCAATAAACGTGCTAGGTGAGCAAGAAAAGTTTGCTTTTAATTAAGATATCAATTCAATTTGATTTATTTTCCCATTGTGTTACAAAATGAAATTTTTATGCTATAATAAGAATAGATTCTTGAGGCAGAACACAAGTATATAATATAGGTTATAGCCTTAAGTAACAGTCAAGAAATTGAAGAAATGGATAGTAACTTAACTAATATAATATAGGCCCTACTAACCTAGGTAACAAATTATACACTTTTCTTACATGAACAATTGAGATCGTTGTTGGATTTTATGTAGGCCTACATATCTATTTAATTTCATGTTATGCCAACTATAGTTGTGACGAAGTAACACTGGCCTTCATTATTATTGGAGGTAGCTAGTTGCCACACCAAACTCGTGTAATGAACGTATTTCCCTATGGTTGATTTCTTGCCATTCATAAATCACCGGTTTACCAAACGACATCTAGTTTATTAACTTCATTACTTTCGATTCATTGTAAGCCTATGCAAAATCCTCTAGTCATATTAATTTGTCTTTCAATACCATTAATTTAAAAATGTGACAGTCTAATAAGGCAGCGTCATCAGTCATCGGCCGTGCGTGGCAGCCGCTGTGGATGCGTCCGTCCGTGTTGATCTCCCTGGGTGATAGCGCGAGCTCGCCATGTTCACACTAGTGAGACGCACGCCATGTTCACACTAGTGAGACGCACGCCATGTTCACACTTGTCAGACGCACGCCATGTTCACACTAGTGAGACGCACGCCATGTTCACACTAGTGAGACTGACGCCATGTTCACACTAGTGAGACGCACGTCATGTTCACACTAGTGAGACTCACGCCATGTTCACACCAGTGACACCCACGCCATGTTCACACCAGTGAGACCTACACCATATTTACACTCGTGAGACCTATGTCATGTTCACACTAGTGAGACCCACGCCATGTTCACACTTGTGAGACCTATGCTATGTTCACACCTGTGAGACCCACGCCATGTTCACACTAGTGAGACCTACGCCATGTTTACACAAGTGATATCTTCATCATGTTTGATAACATTAAAGTGACTTCCACACCATGTTCACATAAACTAACATGAGTGTTGGTCTAGATTTAGTACATATTTGATAATGGGACACCAAAAAAATCTGAAGCACGTTTTTTTGTTTTCATGATAATATATAGTTATTATCGGATGAAAGACAAGGCATGTTCTAATATAATTTCAATGCAACACTAGTGAATACAAAATATCCTGGGCTAACAAGCAAAACTCACTAACTCCATTTTCAAGTTTTGAGATAAATGAGTTTGAAGTTTTATTTTAAGTTTAAAATCAGGGATTTAACTAAGAAACATGTATTTATATGATTTAAAATAATTATTGTGTTGTGCCATAATTACATACAATTCAAAAATGTAAAATTATTTTTGCATTTAATTTTGGGAATGTAAAATTTACGTTGTGGAAATGTAAACAGAAGATTTAAATGATAAATTAACAAAACACATTCCAATTCACATTTGCTTGTGGATTCTAGCAACAACTAGATGCCTAATGGAGTTAGTTACTTTTTGCTCTCAGAAGGCCAACCATAATGGTTGCGGATGCCTGTATTATTACTACATTGACTGAGTGCTTAAGTCACCAAGTGCACAGCTTACACACTTTTTGCTCCAGAATTATTGCTGAAATAGAGTTAGTCAAAATCACGGCCTCTTGTTGCTCATAATAATAGTCCCCTTTAGAAGATAGTGAGTTTTTGCATCAGAAAGAGCAATTTTTGTATTAATAAAATTAATAATAAAATGAAAATTAGCAAAACTTTGAATTTTAATTGAATACAAAGATAGCTTCCAAGAATTCATAATTACTAAATCAATTACATTCACGTCCAGTACAGAAACATATGCATATTAACAGATTGTTCAGAAAAATATGATTATAAGCATTTGTATGTTCAAAATTTTAGTCATGTACAGAACCCATTCTATAATGTTCAAATCCTACAAAACGCTCAAATATGAGGCGCAATTGGGTTCTTTAAGAATAACGTTTCTTTAGCAGTGTCTCTTTTCCAAACAACGGTTCATATCAATATAGTTAGTTTTTTATTTAACAAACTACTTACCCGAATTCGATTTAACTTACCACGTACCCTTATAAATCTCTAAATATAGAACTGTTGCTTATTTAGTGCAGTCAAATAAGTATTTCTCATGAATAATAAAGCTCATTTACACATATAATCGTTGCTTTATTTAGTACAGAACAAATTGTCTACTTTGATTGCGATACAATAATTCGGAGAACCTTCAAAATATTATAATTTGGACCTGCTAACTTCATGAGTGTAATCAAAGAAGTGATTATGCACAACTTGATCTTGTAATAAATTCTGACTTTTGAGGAGGGCTCAATAAGCCATTATATTCCATTAATCACGACTTCAAATCGCGTTCACATATCTCTTGAAATTAATTAAGTCTTATAATTAATCCGCTTTTAGAATCGGATTATCAAAATTAAAGCACCATATTGTAGGGAAGTTAAAAATAGGAACAAACTTTGATAATATTGAATGTGTAATTTATTATTTTACATGTTATAGCAAACGTGAACTTCTAGTCTAGTGACAATAAAATACAATCACAAAACATTATTTATGGCTTTCGTGTGAACCTTAACCACCACATACATAATAAGGTTAATGTTTAATACTTAATTAATATAGTTTATTACTTTATACTGTAGTTACAATTTTATTTTTAAGTGAAATGGAAAAGTAACAACACAGAAACTGTTCAATGTGCACGTAATTACAAATGTGAATACATAAATAATTAGCTATGCTTAATTTACTGAACACGACAAAATCACGTGTATGTGCATGTGATTGATTATTTTCATCCATAGTTCACTTCTTGTTTTATTTGATAATATAATTTAGTTGCGTGGTTATTTTGTAAGCAACATTAGAAACCTGGAACATAATAAAGTATTTAATGAAGTGTTTTATTCACCATGGGACTTTAAGCGGGTTGTCACATTAATAACATTTAATACAACGTTGAAACAAATCATATTAATTTAGTATGAGGCGTTGGTATAGGGTATGTAGCCTGTAAAGTGTAACTGTTTCTTATACTGCTTTGGCTTTCAGAGTAGTATTACTGATTTCATTTAATTTTAATTTTATGAACACGTTTTGGTATATAATTTTAAAAATTCTACAATTTCATAAACTTAGCTCATCACATCTTATCTTCTTAGTTTATAATTTGTTTTAATGCTTTACTCTACGCCCACTTATCACTATCTTAATATATAGCACATTGCGGAAGAATGAATGAAGAATGTTAGACATGTTAGAATGGATTTCGGTGGAGCATAGGATAATGGTCAACACATTAGTTTTTATTTTTAGGTTATATATTGGTGCTCAACCGGGTTACCTGGACAAATTCAATATTAAAAACAGTGAAATTCATAACTATGGCACTAGGTTTAATGATCAATTGGCTGTGGAGAGACAAAGCAAGGTTGAGTCAATGAACTCTGTATTCTATAGAGGTATTAGACTTTAATTTTATGAAAAAATGTGTAAGAGGCGAAGTTTTTAAGCCAAATGATGGCATTGCTACCTCAACTTTAATTTTAATGTTTAAGATAGATTGCAGTAAGTATTTTTATAACAATATAGATTTTAAATTTTAAGATGGGTAGAAATTGATAGTTCTAATGAGAGAGGATAATGTCGCCTGATATGATTTGTCATGTATGATTTGTCATGTGAAATCTGTTGACTGTTATTGTTGTATTGATACAATTAGAAGATTTCTATTAAACGTAACTAGTGAAATGGATTCAAATATTGATACTCTGGGTATATTCTGTGATCTCACCAAAGCTTTTGACTGTGTTGATCACAATATACTCCTCACTAAATTAGAATATTATGGAGTACGTGGTGCTGCGCTAAAATTATTAAAATCATACCTAACAAACCGAGTACAATATGTAGAAATAACTAGCAATGAAAATAATAAAATTTCACATACCATTTCGGACTCTGAGAAAATTATATGTGGTGTACCACAAGGGTCAATTCTTGGCCCTTTATTTTTCATTGTCTTTATCAATGATCTAACTGAAAGTATAGATGATGCTGAACTTTTTGCTGACGATTTTTCCACAGTCATAAAGGCTGATGAAAGCAAAGCTCTTCGGGATAAATCAGAAGAAAGACTAAATGAATCAAATGGGTGGTTAACAGCTCACCAACTTATTTTAACCTCCAACAAAACAAACTATATCCAATTCTACTCAATTCAGAAGTTTAAATCTTTACATAAAATACCTTACCTAACTAATTTTTCAGATAATTCAAATATAACACAAGTTTCATGAAATGTATTTCTAGGCTTAACAATAGACCAACATCTAACATGGCACGATCATATCAATACATTAATACCAAAACTTAATTCGTCTTGTTATGCTATAAGGACCATCAAGCAGATAAGTAACATCCCCACAGCCAAAATATGCTACTATTCATTATTTGAGTCATATATAAGCTACGGAATTGAATTTTGGGGTATATCGACCCACATTCATAAAGTTTTTATTATACAAAAAAAAGCAATTAGAGCAATTTGTTCCCTTGATCCCACAGAACACTGTAAACCTTTTTTTATACGCCACAAAATCCTTACCATTTCATGTTTATACATTTTCAAATCAATATTAGTAATTAAAAAATATATACACACCTACTCAGTAAATGCAAATGTCCATGATCATGACACACGTAAAAAAAATCACCTACAGCTAAACTCATATCACACAAAACTTGGACAAGTAAACTCAGACTACTTACATAAATCTCTTTATAACCATCTTCCAGAATCCATGTAAAACATTTCAAGCTATGACCGTTTCAAACATGAACTCAAACAAATTTTAATTCTAAAAGCCTACTATTATCTTATTGATTACTTAAATGATACACTCACAGAAATTCCTGTTATCACTTGATATTATTGATTAACTATAATATAATGAAATGAACCTTATTTTATTACTTTTCAATAATTATTATTATTTACAATGTATTACATATTATGTCAATTTCTCATTATATTAGTATTTGTAACATTTTTTTTTTATTTAGCTAAAGGACACATACACTAAAAATTGTGTTGTTGTACCTTAAAATGTACAATTTGTCCTAATAAAAAATTGAAAATTGAAATTGAAATTGATATTGTATTACATTTTGTACTAAGCAGTTTTGCTAATAAAATAAATACTACTACTACTACTACTACTACTACTAGCAGGAAATACACCAATCATATATATTTTCGGAACGGTCAAAATCAGAACTATTATTAGGATAGACAATTCAGTTTGTAATACTAATACAAATTTTATAATATATCAGTATTGTGTTAAATGAGAGTAAGTACAAAGTTTTAAATTTTGTACGGACAGGAAAGCTGTGTACGATGAGATAATAATATACATATATATATATATATTAATGAACTAGGTTTTTCGGTTATAATGCCACGTTTATTCACATTAGGCCAACGTTTCGATGAAATTTTTTGTATGTATGTATGTTTTGTATATATATGATCTATATTTTAGTGTTTGCTCCCTAATTCTTGCAATTGATAGCTATGCATAGTTTCTTGTTGATGCACATACTAACTGGCAGCATGCAATAAGAAAAACATGGAGCATGGAAAACATTTTAAGACATGACAATATAATATAATCCTTACCTCACCGAAAAGTTTGAGAGATAAAGGGTCAAATCCGGTTGCTTTGATCTCAACATTTCTATTGGCACGAATCATAACAATCAACATTGAGCGCTTGAAACTTGTTGATGCATTCAGCCAATCAGTGCAGTACACTGCATTTCCAACCTCTGCGGCCTATAATGCAGAGAAAACACAAAACAACACCTCTTATAAAACACTTTTTATTGCATGAATAAAATGTACTCAAGTTCCTTGTTCTGTGTTTAAGAGATTATTATGTGCTGTGTTCTGTGTATTAGAAATTTTCTAAATCGCTGGTCCCATTTCTTCTTTAGGATAATGAGGTAGGAGGATACCGTTTTCATGTTAAAGCTAAATTTCTGGTGGGAAACCTGTCCAGGGTGCAATGCATGCCCCTCTTCATAATATGTGCAAGTTAGGACAATAATTGTGAAGGGATTAACGACTGAGGAAAACCTCAGAAAAACACTTCAGTCAAGATGGCAGTTCTCAACGGGATTTTAAACCGGGACCTCCCGAATCAGAGTCGCGCGCTTAACGCTCGAGTCAACAATGTCGGTTAAACTTATTTCCAATTAATGATTTTTCAATCATTTATGAACTTTGATTCAAAACGGTGTTGTATCATCTATGTAATTATTACAGCTATACCACTTGTTTAAATATTGTACAGTTTCAGGTGACGTAGTGTTCAGAATACCAGATATTTGTACATCTAAATATCGCTCGTGGAATTACCCAAGCATGGGGAGTATACAATCGAATCCTACCTGTTCCGTGATGGAGGTGGCGAGCTTGCTGAGCAACAGAAACAAACACACAAGCTGTAAAGAAGCACACAACAGGACGCCTTGCTTGACCGTGAAAGCTGCATTCTGTAAAGGAACGCACAACCACATTTATTATGTAAGGCAATAGTTTCTTCATTTATCCTTCACAAACAACTTTAATTTAAATTGAACTTACTGTATTAAGGAGGATCATCGTCCCTCCATACACAACCATATTCATGACAATTGTGACAATAAGTACGTAATTAAGCATGTAGCCGAGATCCGAGGATAATCTTAAACAAACAACAGTAATAACATGTTTGTGGCATACTGGCTTAAATTAAATAACATTAATAATTAGAGGACATTTAAAAATCAGCGTAGCTGCATGCCATTAAAATAAAATGAAGTTTTGTCAAACATATCAACATGCAGTTTATTTATATGAAGTAAGTGTTAATAAGCTATTTGGAATAATTTAAGGTTATATATATATTTTTTAAACGGATTCAGTTTAATTTATCTAGAACTTTAGATGAACTTTAGAACGTATATTATAGTGTTACATAAAAATTATATGTTATATTAAATGTAGTATAACAAAGCATAGCAATTAGCTCAAAATTATTTAAAAAAATTCAATTTTTGAGGGATTATTTATTATGGAAGATGAAAAAAACTTAATTATTTTCTCAATTTGATTGTAAACACATATAGTTTGAAACACTATGATGTCAAATGTCTCACTTGAGATATTCTGAATCTGGAAACTTGAAATTTCAATTTATTTTTTACTCAGTTCATAGAATCAATTTTGAAAAGTGCTATGCTACTCGGAGTCTTCCTATTCCATTCTACGTTCTTATGTATAAAGTATCAAACATATGTCACTAAACAAACATGCCTGAGGAATTCAAAATATTGATTAATGATCATGGCTTTAGGCTCTTAAGACTCTTACAAACAAAAACTACATTTAGCAATTTAGTATGTAAAACTTGAAAGTTATTTGAATCGATAAGTAGGTTAACAGATAAAACCTTCTTTGGTTCAAACAGTAAGCTCAAAACTAAAATTTGTACACTCACGTTAGTACATTTTGGTGAAGTTCTATACATTTGATAAGCTGAAGTTGCACTTCTTCATCAAGCTCTTGGGGTGTGTACCAGCTGTTGTGGTGCCGATGAGCCATGACGTTGTCGTTAATACTAATATTAGGTTTATATGGAGGACGTGGTGTTCGGAAAACTAATAATTTGCCACGACTGTCTCTAAAACGGGTTGTCATACGAATTGAGTTCTTGGAGAATTTCTTAAATTCTGAAAGCTTTCTTTGTTTGATCATTTT
>JAMZAV010005396.1:0-43099 GCA_024449915.1 Sweltsa coloradensis | reverse complement strand
AATTTTGTGAAAAAATAATTACAATAGGATAAACCATGTAGGTGTAATAAGTCAAAGAATTGTTTTTAAAAAAGAAAAAACCCGTAAAATTTCGATTTTCATGAGAAATAATTTTTCGATTACGCTCAAATTTCGCACGAATATCTTAATTCATGAAATTAAGGTTCTGTGAAAAAATCATTACAATCGGATAAAGCATGTAGGTGTTATGAGTCGAAGAAAGTTTTTAAAACCGAAAAAAAATCGTAAAATTGGCGTTTTTTATGAGAAAAAATTTCCCGATTGCGCTCAAAAACGTGGCAGTTCTAAGTTCAGAGATTTCGAAGGCCTCCATGAAATTTCATCGCAATCGGAGTATCGGTTTAGCCGGAATCGTGTTAACAGACACACAAAAATACAGAAAAAAAAAAAAAAAAAAAAACATTCCGGATTTTTTTCTCCAGTGTAGTGAAATGGAATCTTCGCTTCGCTCGCTAACGCTCGCTATGCTCATCCAATTAAGTAACTTGGATTAAAAAAAATTTAAAAAATGATTATGAAAAAACTGTAAAAGTAACAATAAACTGATTTATCATACGGTATAGGTCAGTTTGCTGTAACAAAGTTATGTACAGTATACACTATACAGTAAGCTTTTGTAATAAACATGTTGTCACATTTTAAAATTTAATATATTGAGGTAGGCCTATATCTTTGATTTCTTTTGGAACAAGGTAGTAGAGAGTTTTATTTTTATAATTAGTTTTTCTGGCTAAGGTAAGGTTCGTAGAACATTGGCTAAGTGGAGATCATGTTCTTGTCTTGTGCTACGAGTATGTAGCCTATACTAGCAAGCATTAACTGCATGGATGTGGATGTTTTTTCTAATGCTTAAAAGACTGATTTGAGAATGTTAAGACATGGAACTGTAAGAATATTTAGAGCAATAAAGAAAGGTTTGCAATGCTCCATCTGCCTAAGGGAATATAAAGCTTTAATAGCTCGTTTTTGCATAATGAAAACTTTATCAATGTGAGTTGACATTCCCCAAAATTCTGCTCCATATCTCAGATGTGATTCAAATAGAGAAAAGTAGATTCCTTACCACTTCGCCCTCCTTGAGATCGGCCGGCCCGTCGACGCGTTCAAAGAACCGGTTCTCGTCGACCAGTCCGCTCTCGTTGCCGACGTAGCTGACGGTACCTCGGTACATGAAGCACACCTCGTCTAGCGGTATGTCAGGGGGCTCGTCGGCTCGGCCATCTCTGTACGCTTCCTCGGCCCGGTAGCGTAGGTGGGCCGCGTAAACCTTGGCCCAGTTGTACCTGGCGACACAAATACCCCGGTACATGAAGCACACCTCGTCTAGCGGTACGTCAGGGGGCCTAGGACAAACCAACATAAAAATTTCAGATTTTTAACAGGTCCCCCTTTAGGTAATATTTTACCTTGAATGTGTCAACTATTGGATTTTCCCCAACTTTGGGATTTTTGTGGCCACTATGGGTTGTAAATTTCAGGAAATTAAAGGGTGTTTTAAACACTTACATCAGCATTGTTGTTGATATTTTTGAAATTACTTACTCTTTCTGAGCTATTCATTGAGCTCCAAAAATCCTGAAAATCAAATCACAATTTTTTGGGGTGACTTTACCCTTAGTAAGTAAGTTAGTTAGTTAGTTATTGGGGTTTTAGGGCACAAAACAGTAAAGTTATCAGTGCCCATCGAATTTTCTGATTGTGAAATAAATATTAATTTCAAATTGAATTTAAAAGGTTTACTTTACGTAAGAAATTAATAACTTTATCGCTTGTCGTGGAGTTGTCTGATAAAATTTCTTTGAGGGAAGGTTTTAATTTAAAATCTTTTCTATCACTACTATATTTTGTACAGGTTTCTAAAACGTGTTTTGTAGTTAAGACTTTGCCACACTCATCACAAATGGGAGAGTCTTCACCTCTTAGAAGATATCCGTGAGTGAGGTATGTGTACCCGATTCTTAAACGAGCTAGAACCATTTCTTCGCGGCGAGAGGAGCGACGTGAAGAGATCCAATCTGCCGTGCTATTCTTGATTTGGCGCAATTTATTGTTTTCTATCTTGTTCCAGAAATATTGCCATTGCTCTTTAAGCTTTTGTTTACAAAATGCTTTTAAATCTGAAGGTATGATTAGCTGACAGTCTATGCTGTCCTTTTCGCATGCTGATTTTGCACATTTGTATGCTACTTCGTTACCTAAGATCCCGGAATGACCAGGGACCCAACAAAATACTACAGACTTTTGTTTAGAGAAAAGCTTTGTAAGTATAATCTGAATCTTGTGAATTATGGGATGCATGACTTGGATAAATTTCAGACATTGCTTCCAGGGAACTCAAAGAGTCTGTGCAGATTAGAAACTTTGGTTCGTTACTCCTTTGAACATATAGTAGGCTTTGGAATAGTGCAAACAGTTCAGCATTATACACACTGAACATTGGGTGGAGGTGGAAAGTGAAGTTACCTGCGTCAGTAGTATAATGTCCTCAGACCCACCGTCTCCTATGAGCGACACACGCGGTGTAGTATAGTAAATAATAAACCCCGGGTCCGAGGAGGTTATTGCCCTCAGACCGACCGTCTCCTATGAGCGACACACGCGGTGTAGTATAGTAAATAATAAACCCCGGGTCCGAGGAGGATAAGCACAACCAGGGGCGCCGGATTTTGAAAATTCTGAGGGGCGCTCAACTTTGTGGAGAAGGGACCAAGCACGGGGGGTTTGGGGGGCGGAGCAACCCAACATAGCGCCGCAGGCGAAATCTTTGAAAATCACGTTTTTATAGTGCATTTAGTGCGTTTTAGACAAAAATAGGGGGCTGGATGCAATACCGAAATACTGTAGTTTTTGTACCGCAAAAACTAGAAAACTACCAACAAGAGAATTGGAAACTAACGAGATAGATCATCATGTTACCAAAACAATGCAATTTTTTACAGTAAAAACTAGAAAACCGTAAAAAAAATATGGAAGTGCGAGATTGACCATGTTACAACCATCGAATATGCATATCACTAGGAAAACGCTAAAGTCCCGCCGCGTTGATGGATGAGCATTTTTGTAAGTCCTTGGTTGGCGTAGGACCACTTTTCCTTTGCAAGTGCTTTTTGAATACATTGTAGGTGATTGTTGTAAAGTTTCTATTGTTATTTGTTAATTGTTATTATAAACCTCAAAAAATTCATATTAAAACCTTTATTTCTATGGATTCTGTTTAACTTTTTGAACTTTTTCTTTCAAAAGGTATTACATCACCATTACCTTAATGTCCATGTGAAATATGAACATTGTAGCCCCATCCATCTGGTCAAAATCGGCCCAAATGTCACAAAAATATCACACTAAAAATAAAAAATAAAAAAAATCGTAAAAGTACGATATTCATGAGAAATATTTCTTTGATTGTACCCAAAAACGAGGCACGTCTAAGTTCAGAGATTTTGAAGCCTCCAATTTTCATCAAGATCGCATATGCCGTTTGCCCGGAATCGTGGGAACAAACAGACAGAAAAACAACAAAACAAACAAACAAACATTGGAGCTAAATTTTTTTGAGGGTCAGTGAATATTGAAGTCTTCGCTTTGCTCATCCAATTACGTTCGCGATCGTGTCCAACAATCATGAGCCTTCCTGCATGACTCAAGTGAGTTTGACGTTTGACTAGCTCTAGCATAGCATATCAGTTCTCAGCGCGAGCACTGTCGAGTGTCGAGCGTCGAGCATGGCCACTCTTTTGGTGGGGATTCCGGTTCGAGCATATGGAAGTGAAGAAGGGCATGTGTACAAGTGAAAAATAGAAACCTTTTCAGCTATAGTCATGAAAATGAGAGCGTATTTCTTGAAATAATGATTGGAATTGAGTATTGGATGTAAGACTCTTTTTGTATAGAGACAGTTTGGTAATGCAAGTCGGTTTGCAGAGCGTCCAAGGTGGAATTGAACCGTAGGACGTTATTAAGGCTAAAAGTAATGTTATGTGCAATTTCTCCAACAGTTCAAGCGAACGAATGCCTACTGGTCTAATTGCTTTCGGACGTAAGAAACGATTTTTAAAAGGGGATCTAAAACTGCATTGTGGAAGGGTTTTTGGGGTGACCTTTTAACGACGCCACATAATTAAGCATCAAGTGATTCCTTCTAGTGAGTAATGATGGTTCTCCTGCTTCGTTGTGTAGGCTTTTAACAGGGCTGGTTCGGAATGCGCCTGTTAACAATCGAATACCAGTGTGGTGTAATGTAGCCTATCCAACGTCCTAATGTATGAAGGCCTAGCAGAGTTGTAAATAAGCTAGAAAAGTCCAATTTTGAGCTGAGAAGTGCTCTTTATAAATTGCAGCATTATAGTTCGTTCTTCACCCCATTAAGTTGATTGTAACAAATAAGGTCGAGGTTTATGCCCACCTTTAGCCAAGATAATTTGAAAGGTACCTAGTAGGCTAATGTTGTGTTTAATAAAAAGTTTGTTTGGTTCCATTAATTTGAACGGTCATCAAATTCTAGCAATTAATGCAAAACCTTAAAATGTCAATTATTGCTGCATCGGAAAAAGTTTGCAAGTCCGTAAGTTCTACCTATGAGCAAAAAAAAATTGTTTTATACTCTCATGGGTAACATAGAAACTCATGTTCAAAGTTTAAAAATAATTTAAAATATTAGTACAGTAGTTGGTAACATTCTGGTGGAATGATCCACCTACCTAGTTCAAAGATCCCCTTAAAATACCAACCAGATGATATATTACCCTTTTCCGGCAGAGAACAAACAGACAACCAAACCATTCAAAACCGTGCAACTAAGTTATTTTAAAAAAGTTTTTTATTCTGAAAGTGCCTCTGAGCGCTTAAACAAATGTGGAACTGCCATCAATACAAAATTATTGTAAACAAACTGATGTTAGATTTTTAAGTAACTTAATTACCGTGTTACTGACCTTGATCCTTTTAAAAGAATAACAATTCAGAAAAGACAGTTTTAACCGACATAATACTGGCCTAATTTTAAACCCTCCCCGTGCTAGAACATCTATATACCAAATCATTTTTATAACCGTGCTGTTACTTTATGGAATACTATTCCTCTAGAAATCAAAGATGCTTCAAATTTCAAGAATAGAATAAAAGAATATTTTAGTTAATTGTTTTTATATGTCAGTATACTACATGAGGCCTACCATATTTGATACTACAACATTATGTTAATTTATTGACTATTTTATCCATTGTTTTCAAATAACATTAGGCCTAAGTTATTTTAATTAGTTTTAATGAAGGAATCAGGCATTCTTGCTATGGGGCTATGCCCTCTCTGATTCTCTTCAACATGTTAAGTGTACATTGTACTTTGTAGCTTGATTTGTTGAAATAAAAATAATAATAACATATAACTCAATATATTTTTCTCGGGGTAGTCCTATAGAAATTCAAAACTATTCAAGAAACATTTTTCCGGACTGCTATTAAAAATTTCAGGAATATCCGGACCCCACTAGAAATTACTTAACGACCCCGGACACCGATATACGTAAAAAAAATACACTACATTGAGTAGAGTATTATTTGCCGTTTGATCGGTACATTGTAGGTCTACATATATAGGAATCGTCAAAACTATGCTAAAACTAGGGTAGGCCTTGTGACTAAAATATAATAATATAATGACATAGGCTACTATACCAATTAAACACAAATATATAGGTATATACAGATCATCATACATTGTAATGTGACTCATCGATTACGGCGAAACTTAAATTGTAGGCTCTCGTGTCCCACAGCCTCTCACTTCTTGCTCGGTTATTGGGCGCCAGTTATAAATATTGATTATTACGAGTTGCTCTACTCATTAGCTGTAAAGCGTTAGATAACAAAAGGGGAAATATCCCGACACAAATAACCATAGACTTGCAATGCAATGACAATGTACTCACTACCATGTGCGTACTGTAAGGTAGACCCTTACCCTTCAGTGCACACTCGGCTCACCGGACCTCCGGGTCTCCCAGAGAGATGCGCTCGACTGGCTGCGCCCGCTGTGCGTACTGGATCGCTGGCACACCTGCATAGCCTAGTTTCTAGATCTATTGTTTTCTAAGCTAATGGGCTGGCTGATGGCCTGAGAGATAAAAAGGAGCAAAATTGGTACAGTGAAGGACATTCTGGGTAATGCACTCGTACACTGTAAAAGATTGGAATTCCGTGATATAATGTACTCAAACAATAGGTGATACAAAAGATTAGAAAAAGTGACGCTAATATTGAATTCCAATGCATTGGTAAATAGGAAAAAGGAAAAGGAGGAAAAAGTTGGCTTGAGGCGGAAACCTGACATTAGCGTCCCCTGACTTGGGAGGCGAACCGGTTGCGCGTCGGCGTCGAATTCCACGGTACCTAGGATGATTGGACCCGAACTGCTCATCAGATAGGGTTCTATCCGGCACTTCCCTCTGCCTCACGCACTGGCTCGCGTGGGCGATCCAACGGTGCTGGCTATCGTGGTGTGGGCGTCGGGAGGATCAACAGGAGCAACAACGTATGGAAAACCTCAACATGAGGTGGACCTACTAGGTACAGGTTGTTTGGTTCCTGGGATCTCCTCGTGTCTCCACGTGGTCAGATTTAGACGGAATTTCGATTATCATCGAAATGACGGATGGGTTTATTTAGATTTCAAACTTGAGTTAGATAGGTTTGGTTGTGGTTGAGATAGGTTTAGAGGAAATTCCAAGGAATTGCGTGGTCGTCATGGAGCGCGGCTTGAGGTAGCCACATGGCGTGGCCGCTCTTCCCCTCAAAACTCCGCTAAATTTTATATAATATGAATAAAAATGCTTAGCTCCAACTTACAGTTCCTCTGTCCTTTGCCTTGACCCGATAAACCACTGCCATTTCGGCTTCTTTTACGAATAGCTCACTCGGACTGTGTCGCAACGCGCACTCAGGTATAGCACCTGAACACTCAACCAAGTACAAAACACCAGTGAACGACCAACGCGTTCCTCTTCGAGGTCAGGTAGCTGCCCTGGCCTGCAGAACAACAACCTGCGCCGCACGACCGGACTATGGTCAGTGCTCGGCGTGCTTTCGTATCAACCACTCCTGCGCTAGCCGCTGCGCATCCAGATTACAGCCGCTAGTTGCACACAGATAAATCTAACGGTACAAGTGCACAGCGTTGCAACCTCTGCAACCCGCACTTGCCACACCGTCGTCGCATACACCCCTCTCATTGGTGCAGCCGAACTTCCCGCTGGAAATCGAATCGAAATCGCTAGATTCTCAGAACTGGGTTGACGAGGCTTCACCCGAAACATCGCCAAACTAGCTCTCTTGCCAGCCAAGGTCAAGGGAAAATTAACCCAGCGGAAATTATGCCCCTGTTTAGGACACAATCCCTGGCTCCTAGGCTTATTACATCATATTGAAAATATATTATATTGACAATAAATTATCATTGAGGATGATTATTCATTTGATGGCTAATTAATTTAAATATTATTATGGAAATTAATTGCGAAAAATTTAATTAGAGCAGAGGGCAAGGCGATCTGTTACCGTATCATTGCAACATTGTAAAGAAATAAACCTTCTCTTTGGGGTTTTTAACAAGACATCGAAACGAACCAACGTAAAAAGTTTATCAATTAGGCCTATCATCATCTGACATTGACAAAAATATTTTATGTTTATTTTTTGGTTGAGCAGTAGCCTAGATGCCCAATATAGACCTAGACAATTATAGTGAAATTTATGAGGTAGGGGCTATAGGCCTACCTCGGACATATTCCTGCTCATATATTTTTGGTTAGAAGGCTATTTTTTTAAACACATCTAGGCCTACTATTGTCTACAAACTGACATAGGCCCTAGGCCTACTTGGGAAAAAATTCTCGGTAAAATTGTAGGATGTAAGATAGCATAGGCCTATTAACAATAACATTTTTTTAAGTAGGCCTATGACAGTTTATACCCAATAATACAGTAGGTAGGCTAGGTAGGCTATGTTTTTTTTTTAATTAGCCTTCCAACCAAACAATTGTGAGCAGGAATATGTCCGGGGTAGGCCTATACGTTATAAATTTCATATTTCACTACGGTAGGCCTATAATCGTCTATAGGCCTATTGGGCCTACTGCTTAAAACAGAAAAATAAATAAAAAATAGTTTTGGCAATGGGTCATTCCATGTCAAATCAACCGATGAAAAAACTTCACCGACTCAGATTTTCATGATTTTTTTTTGTAGTAAATACCCCCAAAAATACCATGAATCCAAAATTTTAGGTCCCTACCTTAAATACTTTTTTAGTTACAGCCGGTCAAATATTGCCCGTTAACTCAAATTTGGGTTCGCGCGCTGAAGCGATAAATGTAGTATCTCTGAAACTATTTGTCCTAGAAAGCTCTTCCATATGTCATTTGAAAGCTGTTGCAAAAATCTATCCATTATAACTACTTTAAACATTGTTTTGAGCAATTCATATGCTATTGTGCTACAGCGTATGTTTTGACCTTGAATATTTCCAAAAAGGTATCTTTGAAAAAATAAAAAATAAATTGGCTTGATATTTGATGTAAGTTCTATGTATGTGCCAAATTTCAAGATGGGGGTGCAATGGGTTTAGATTCTGTAGCTAAATGAATACTGGAAAATGTTAAAATGCATTTTTCCCCCAAACTTTAATTTTAACATTTCTTTTTACATCTTAGAATTCAAATACAAAAATTGTGTTTCAATTTATTGCCAATAGGTGGCAATAGTGTCATGTAAAATCAAGTGAGTCAGCCATATTGTCATAAAATCCTACCAAGACTGCTTAGCAACTATGATGAGCGATCTACATGTGCCTAAGTGTTATTTATCTGACTGTCCTCACTGCCCTGGTGCAACACCTTTGAAGAAGAATTTGCTAGATATCATGGACCGGGAAATGATTGAAAATATTACATACAAACAGCGGGTGTCGGTAGATCGCTGCAATCTTAAAACATTAACTAAATCAGCCGATGAATTTGATGTTTTTTGTGATTAGTTGATTAATTTGAATCGACACTCTTTCATTATAAGGCAGCAATCAGAATTTCAAACACACAAAAAAAGGCAGCTGGAAGATGGGGAATTTTTAGTGATTTGTGACTGCGGAAAATTACTCATTTGTTTTGCAAGATGCAGCCCAAGGATACCATTGAGACAATGCCCAAGCCAGAATTAATCCTTTTGTGGCATACCTACTACAATGAGAATGGTGAGACAAAATATGTAGGCTTAAGTTTTGTAATAATTTCAGAATGTCTTCGCCATGATACTGTGGCCGTTGGCATTCACCTTTTTCAAACTAAGTTAATTGAAGTTTAAGAAACAAGTTCCCTGGGGCAGTAAAGAAAATATTTTACTTTTCTGATGGCTCTGCAGCCCAATATAAAAACCGAAAGAACTTTGTATATCTTTGTCTACATAAAGAGGATTTTCATGGTATTGCTGCAGAGTGGCATTTTTCGGCCACTTCCCAAGGTGCTTGTGATGATTTGAGCGCTGGCAGCACGGGCAAGTCTGCAGAGAGCATACCAAGACCAAATAATGACACCAAGGCAGTTGTACGAATGGGCAATTCCAACCTTAACAAATGTGTCCTTTTTCTATTGTACCAATGAGAACCATGACACCCATGAACATCTCCTCAAAGAACGGTTTTCGGCTGCTATAGCACGATCTCTGGCACTCAGAAATTACATTGCTTGATACCAATTTCAAACACTACTGTAGCCACAAAAATATTTTCCTATTCAACGCACGTTAGAGAGAAGAGTCTGTGTCAATTTTGAAGTACTACGCGGTTTCGTGACGTCGTGTGTTATTTCAACTGTCGACAATAAGAACTAGGTGACATTAAGCTTTCTTCATCCACATGGGCCTTCATCATTGTCCTCATACCCGTAGATACAAGATATCCTAACAGGGGCCCTAGGTTACATATTAACAATAATTGACCCGACAACTATGACAGGACGAGTGTATTCACTGAGCAAGAGTGAAACATCTAAAGCAGACATTAAGCTCACAAGTTGGAAACCATAATTTATTGAAATGGGGTAAGCATAACCTTTATAAACATATCTATGCAACCTATGTTGGTACTTTAAATTATGTCTACTGGGTTGATCAGTAGGCCCTACTATTGAGCAAAGTTAAAAGAAAATTTAATGTTGGGATAAACTGAATTTTGAACATTTTCCAGTATTCATTTAGCTACAGAATCTAAACCCATTGCACCCCCATCTTGAAATTTGGCACACACATAGAACTTACATCAAAGATCAAGCCAATTTTTTTTCTTTTTTTTCAAAGATACCTTTTTGGAAATATTCAAGGTCAAAAAATACACTGTAGCACAATAGCATATGAATTGCCCAAAACAATGTTGAAAGTAGTTATTATGGATAGATTTTTGCAACAGCTTTCAAATGACATATGGAAGAGCTTTCTAGGACAAATAGTTTCAGAGCTACTGCATTTATCGCTAAAGCGCGCGAACCCAAATTTGAGTTTACGGGCAATATTTGACCGGCTGTAACTCAAAAAGTATTTAAGGTAGAGACCTAAAATTTTGGATTTATGGTATTTTTGGGGGTATTAACTAAAATAAAAAAAATCATGAAAATCTGTGTCGGTGAAGTTTTTTTTTGGCCCTCGGTTTGGTTGATTTGACACGGAATGACCCCAATGTCAGATGATCAAAATTGATAAACTAGGTAGGTAGACCCTACTAGGCCTACTTTGAAAAAAGTAATGAGGCCGATAGATTCACCTAAACTAGTACAAGTACAACACTAACAGTATTTCTGATTACTAGGGAAACGCCAAAGTCGTTGTTAAACGAGTGAGTGAGCTATGTGTTGAGTACCCCATAACATATTACTTTTCTTCCCCCTACCTTAGGCCTCCCTAGCCTATCATAGGCTAGAGAGGCGCATAATGGCCTTACAGTTGACGCGCCCGTATCGGCGTATACCAACTAAACTTAAAAAAACTATTATTTATGTGAATTTAATTATCAATCTTAAATGCAAATGTTCCCGGGTACTCAATACATGACTCGCTCACTCGTCTAACAACGACTTTGGCGTTTCCCTAGTCTAGTTGGCTAAAGCGCCCTTATAGCCGAAATATGGGAGACGTGGGTTCAATACCCTGGTCGGGAAAGATTTTGTAATTTCTGGATTGTTGGATGAGCGAAGCGAAGACTTCAATTTGACTTTGTGTTTTTTTGTTTGTTTTTTACTTACGTTACCCCAAGAAAAATAGCTCGGGTGTTTTGTTTTTGTTAGTTTTTTTGTCTGTTTGTTCGCTCTCTACCGGGCAAACGGCATTTGCGATCTTGATGAAAATTGGAGGGGACCTTCGAAATCTCTGAACTTAGAGCTGTATTGTTTTTGGGTACAATCGACGTAATATTTCTCATAAATATCGTACTTTTACGATTTTTTTTCAATTTTTATTGCTATTTTTTCGTTATATTTTGCAAACGGTTTCTCCGATATTGATGAAAAACGTTTAAAATCACTGAAGTCATATATGTTATGATTTTAGAGACATTTGAAAAAATATTTCTTATAGAAATCGTACTTTTACGATTTTTTCTCCGGTTTTTAATGCGATATTTTCGTGATATTTGGGCCGATTTTGACCAAACGGGTGGGGCTACAACGTTCATATTTTACATTGACATAAAGATTATGGTGATGTAGTGTCTCTTGAAAGAAAAAGTTGAAAAATTGGTCAAAATTCGTCGAAATAAAGGTTTTACTATAGGCCTTTTACAGGTGTATAATTAACAAGCAGCTTAATATCAAGTAACGAAAGAAAAAGTAATGAGATTCCACTTAAAAACGTAATCATTCCACAGAAATATTCCAAAAAATGCTCATCCATCAACGCGACTGGAAAAAGCGTTCGCGAAGCGGCCTAGTATTTAAAAAATTATTAAACATGTTTTGAAATGCATATAACGCAGTGTAGTCCATCATCTGTGGCAATAGGGCCTACTATGGTAAACATAGCCAGTAGGCCTACGAAATACGTGAAAATATTGCATGGTTTACTCAATCTACGAGCCGAATTTGGGGGTACCTTGACTTGCAACATTTGATAAACCTTTTACTGTGTACAGAATGTACACGGCATTTCACAGCCAGGTAAATAACAAACATAATGATTTTTTAACAGAACCTTAATTTTATGAATTTTATTATTATCGTGTGAAATTTGAGCGGAATCAAACAATTATTTCTCTTAATAATTGCCATTTTACAATTTTGCTATGGTGCTGGGATAATGCTAAGGCTTTTACAATTTTCATTTTTTTTTTTAAGTGAAAGGTGTTTAAGATTGAAAAACAATATCTAAACATTTACCAGACGGATTTTATAATTTTTGTTTTGTTTGATAAATTATATAATTTTTTTCCCTTTGCATTGTTTGAAAATGTAGGCTATGTTTTTTGCGAAAAATCTATATTTCCCATATTTTAAATAAAAAACCATAAATCTCATCAAAAAAGTTTCCGGTGAATTTGTCAGAATAAGACTTGTGAGCACATTAAAAAATAAATTATCCTTTCATCTTAAAAACTGTAAAAGAAGTAGGAGCATTGTTAGCAAATGTGCTAGAATAAAAGTTTTGAAAAAAAATCATTTAAAGTTTATTTATGTTGTTTTTTGGTAAAACAACAGAAAATCCGCATAACACATGGCAACTCAATGCACCAATTACGCTCATCCAACAACGCGGCGGGACTTAAGCGTTTTCCTACTGTTAATTATTTAAGAGTGATATCTTATGAGAATTTTAAGATAGTTTACTTACTTTAACAGTACCCAATAACTTGGAAAAATGGAAAAAACAAATGTTCCACCCAATTACCCCCCCCCCCCCCTCCCAATTACCCCCGCTTACCCTATAACTGTTTGCATACAGCATAATATAATACCATTACGCAAAAACATGACAACAACAAAAACATACCTGCCAAGTTTTGAATTCCCAAATTCGTAAAAGTCCTCAAACAGACTTTTAAGGGGCAAACGAGGTGGCGTGGGCAACCGGGGGGAGCCCCCCCCCCCCCAACAAAGTGGGGGGTCCGGGCCCCTCGGGATTTTTTTTTGCAATCTTGGTGCAATTTGGTGCGTTTTAGTGACACTTTAATCATTAATCTTTTTTTTTCTCGGCATGTTCGATGGAGGGGGTAGAGCGGGTGGGCCGTGAGGGGAGGGGGTTACACATACCAAGCAAGGCAAGAAACGTGAAATCTCACGGCGTGCCAGTTTTAAATATAAAATAACGTTTTTGTAAAAAAAAAAAAAAAAAAAAAAAATTGAAAATTTTTGAAAATTGAAATTTCGTAAAATTGACAGGGCAATCGTAAAATCGTAAATGACTACCGTTTTTCGTAAATTTTACGAATAATTCGTAAAACTTGGCAGGTATGCAAAAACTAAAACATTTTCATTTCCATGAGCTTGGCTGGTGCTGATTCCGTGATGTCCAAGATCAACGGTAAAAACAGCAAGTTTTACCCAAGAAACGCTGAAACTTGGAGCAAAGTCTAGCGATATAAACTACTAGGAAAACGCTTAAGTCCCGCCGCGTTGTTGGATGAGCGTAATTGGTGCATTGAGCTGCCATGTGTTATGCGGATTTTCTGTTGTTCTGTGAAAAAATTATTACTTTAAAAAATTAAATTAAATTAAATAAAAAATAAACTTAAATTTGTAATTTTTTTAATTAGTCGCACTAATTTTTTTTTTTAAATAGAAAAATAGCGATTTTTATAAGAAATAATTATTTGATTGCGCTCAAATTTCACACGAATATATAAATTCATAAAATTAAGGTTCTGTGAAAAAATTATTAGGCCCTACAATAGAATAAAGCATGTAGGTGTAATAAGTAAAAAAATTGAAAAAAAAAGAAAAAAAAAAAATTCTATTTTCATGAATAATAATTTTTCGATTGCGCTCAAATTTCACACCGATATCTTAATTCATAAAATTAAGGTTCTGTGAAAAATCATAAAAATCCGATTAAGCATGTAGGTGTTATAAGAAAAATAAATTTTCAAAAAATCGAAAAAAATCGTAAAATTGCGATTTTTATGAGAAATAATTTTTTGATTGCGCTCAAAAACGTGGCAGTTCTAAGTTCAGAGATTTCGAAGGCCTCCATAAAATTTCATCGCAAACGGAGTATCGGTTTAGCCGGAATCGTGCTGACAAACACACAAAAATACAGAAAAAAAGAAAGAAGGAAAAAAAAAACATTCCGGATTTTTTTCTCCAGTGTAGTGAAATGGAATCTTCGCTTCGCTCGCTACGCTCATCCAATTAAAATGCCTATTTAACTAGCTGCATAAACTAGTGTTAGGCCTACACTATAGGCCTACCTTAAACTCTGATTTTACAAAATTGACACAATCTTTTCTAAATTTTTGTACATTGTTTATGTTTCTTATGTTTTCATGAAGTCTATTGTATAACCTTACTCCACTATAGAAAATAGACTTTTGTGTGCTACTTTTATGCATACATTCTAGGTAAAGTTTATTACCGGTAGTACCTACTTCTTGTTTTGTGATTATGCACATCCTTTACTTGACAACATGCCCTTACACCACTAGGAAAACGCTTAAGTCCCGCCGCGTTGTTGGATGAGCGTAATTGGTGCATTGAGCTGCCATGTGTTATGCGGATTTTCTGTTGTTCTGTGAAAAAATTAGTACTAATTGAAGATTTTTTTAAAATTAAATTAAATTGAATAAAAAATAAACTTTAATTTTTAATTTTTTTAATTAATCGTATGAATTTTAAAAATTGAAAAAACGAAAAATTGCGATTTTTATAAGAAATAATTATTCGATTGCGCTCAAATTTCACACAAATATATAAATTCATAAAATTAAGGTTCTGTGAAAAAAGTATTACAATAAAATAAAGCATGTAGGTGTTATAAGTGAAAGAATTGTTAAAAAAAAGAAAAAACCCGTAAAATTTCGATTTTCATGAGAAATAATTTTTCGATTGTTCTCAAATTTCACACGAATATCTTAATTCATAAAATTAAGGTTCTGTAAAAAAATCATTAAAATCGGATTAAGCATGTAGATGTTATAAGTCGAAGAAATTTTTTAAAAATCGAAAAAAATCGTAAATTTGCGATTTTCATTAGAAATAATTTTTCGATTGCGCTCAAAAACGTGGCAGTTCTAAGTTCAGAGATTTCGAAGGTCTCCATAAAATTTCATCGCAAACGGAGTATCGGTTTAGCCGGAATCGTGCTGACAAACACACAAAAAATACAGAAAAAAAAAAGAAAGAAGGAAAAAAAAAAAACATTCCGGATTTTTTTCTCCAGTGTAGTGAAATGGAATCTTCGCTTCGCTCGCTACGCTCGCTACGCTCATCCAATAAAGACTCACCTGCCGAGTTCGGCAAACAACACTCTCATCCACTCCTCATCATCGGTCGGTGCCTTCTGATTGGTCAGACGCTGGGCAAGCCACGCATGCGCCAGACAGACGCTCAGGTTCAGCGCAACATTGAACACGGTGTGCACGCACTCAGCACCGTACATTGTGGCACTGTAACGTGAAACAGAACTAGTATATAGGGGTGGTATACAGTAGCGTAGGCCTACACGTGTAGGCTAAACATTTTAATGCGTTCTTCACACGTTTACTGTTTCTACGAATATAATAAACTTGTGTGTGTATCCCTATGCTGTGTGCGGCCAGCCGGACAAAATCTCGTTGCGCTGTGCAATCGAGTGTGATGAATGCAAAGTCAGTCAGTCAGTAGCTCATCTTCGCTTCGTCGCAGCGTCTTTATTTATTTATTTATTTATTTATTTGGACAACAAATAACAATACAAAGTACAGTTAAAGTTTATAACAGTTTTCACCGTGTAGTCCATTTTTGCTAAACATAGACTAGTTGTTACATAAGTATTAATATAATATAATATAGGTATTTTACAAAATAGTATAGGCCTATAGCCTATTATATGGTACCTCCTACTAATAATAAAATATAGCAATTATTAGGTAGTTCTGTCTGTCATAAAGTCTTTTATGCTGTAGTATGCCTTTTGTATTAGGAATTTAGTTAGTTCATTTTTGAATTTGATGTGTTCTGTTATGTTTTTTATTGATTGGGGGAGTTTATTGAATAGAGTTTTATTCAAATAATCAGAGTTTTTTTGACCTAGGTTTGTACGATATTGGTTAAGATGGAGGTTATTTTTGTTCCTTGTGTTGTGGGTGTGTATGCCACTGTTGACTGTGAGAGTGTGGATGTTTTTTCTTATGACTAAAATTGACTTGAGAATGTAAAGGCATGTAACTGTAAGAATGTTTAGTGTAATAAAGTAGGGTTTGCAATGCTCCGTCGGCTTAAGGGTACATAATGCCCTGATTGCTCGTTTTTTGCGTGATGAATACCTTGTCGATATGAGTCGATATTCCCCAAAATTCGATTCCATATCTCAAGTGCGATTCAAATAGAGAAAAGTAACATATTTTAGCAGTTGATATGTTGCTTATTTGTTTGATGCTCTTAATTGCAAAACAAGCTGAGCTGAGTTTTGGTATTAGGGTGTTGATGTGGGCATGCCAGGTTAAGTTGTTATCTATTATTATTCCCAATAATTTTGCTTGTGTAGATGATTCTACTGTGGATTTATCATGTGAATTTGTGAATTTGCAAGCAGCAAGCCAAAGCTAGTATTAACAAGGTCAATGAAAGGAAAGCCTATCTATCTACCCCTCGATTTTGCTTTAATTCCACGTTGGCAATAATTCAACATTAGAAAGAAATCTTCCTAGGTCGGACACAAAATAAAACATAGCCTAATATAGGCCTACATAATTTGTTTTTAGCAAGTGGCAAACATAACACAGTGTACGTGTAGGCTACACGCGCTGACAGCCAAGAGTGTGCACGTTTAGGAAAGTAGGCCTACACGCATTTGCCCATCCCTACAGTAGTATAGGCCCTATAGTTGGATGTAGGCCTAGGCCCTACTGTATTTTGATTATAATAATAATCAAACACCCAGTAATTAGATTAGCGTAACTACGATAAAAGGTTGAAATCCGAGTGAATGAAATTTAAATACACCACTCGCAATCTAGAGCTTCATATCCAAGGTAAGGCCTACGTATCCTACCCAAAAAATTAAATGCGTGTAGGCCTAGGCTACACCCAGGACGAGTTTCAAATTGCTAGGCCTACATTCAAGTTGTAGCTAGAAGCTGCATGTGGCCGGTGTAGCTGTTGTGTTGGTGTAGGTTATAGTTTTGTGAATCGTATCAAATCTAAACAACGGCTGTCATTGGATGTAGGCCTATCTCGACCTCTAACACAAAGTCCTAGGGCCTAGGGAAGCCTAGGGTTTGCTTTGGTTTTCCATGAGGCTCTAGACTAGCCTAGGTAGGGTACCGGAACTAGACTTAAGTCCTAAGCCCAGGCCTAAGGCCTAGGGAGTCTCTAGGCTGGGAATAGCCCAACCAAAAGGTTACACATCTTTGGCCAAGGCTAGGCCCCTAGCCTTAAGAACGCTCTAGGTCTACAACAGTCCCGCAGTCTCGGAACGAGGCCCGGTAACTGCCGGGAACATTGGCTATGGCCTGCCTATGATTTGCATTTCCCGGTAACTGTAACGGTAAGCTATTGTCAGTCTATTATTTAGAGCGTTCCTTAGGCCTAGCCTAGGCCTAGCCTTACATCCATTGTATTGTAGTAGCTAGGCCTAGGCATAGGGGCTAGGGGAAAGGGGCTAGACCTAGGCCTACCCTACGCCCTACCCTAGCCTAGGCCTAGATGCAATATTATCATTTTGGCCCATGACCTAGGCCTAAGCCTAGAATAGGTAGAGTTATTTTAGATAAGAATTAAAAAAACATTTAAAATGTAGACCTAGAGTATTGATATTTGGAATTTAACAACAGCACTTACGATAGACTCCAAGACCAAAAGAATAACATTGGACGACGTACGACGTATAAACATAAACGAACAATAACATGCAATAACATGTGCGCCCGTGCGAGTGAGCGTGTAGCTTGCAGGCCGCGCTGAGCAATGCGCATGCGCTGCAACATAATACTAATAGTATCCTTGTGCGCCGCTAGAGCGAGGGGCGAGCTCGAACCGTACGAACTCTGGAGTGTGCTTTTCACAACATCCACGTCATTTAATGTGACGTCATAGTAATAAAGCGCCAACCTTTAAAATCTATTTTGCCTAAATAAAATAATTGGATGAGCGTATCGAGCGAAGCGAAGATTCCATTTCATTATACTGGAGAAAAAAAATCCGAAATGTTTTTATTTTTTTCTGTTTGTATTTTTGTGTGTTTGTTAACACGATTCCGGCTAAACCGATACTCCGAAATCTCTGAACTTAGGAGTGCTACCATTGAGTATATAACCAGGTACGACTGGTCACCTTATCTGTAGCGGGAATCGAACCCTGGACCTTCTGCATTGGAAGCAGAACCTCTAACCACAAGAACAACAAGCCACACAAAATATAATATAATATTATCTATTTTTTTTTTTATCTCTGAACAATCTTAAAATATAATTCAGTAAAATAAACCAGAAGAAATATTAAGGAATAAAGTCACATTTTTTTATTGTTCTAATAAAATTGGCTTCATTCACACCAAGGAGTTTAAATAGACAAGCGGAGGTCTTACGAAGCCGTAGGCCTGTGCGCGGCAGCGAAGCCTAGCGGAAATCCAGTGGACCTTGACCCAAGCACAGTATATCTAGAGGGCGCCCGGGCCCGGCGGCCATACCACAGACGCCATCATAGACGCCATAATAACGAGACGTAAAAACTGTTGTAAGTGGCCTGTACTAACTTTATTATTTTATTTTAATTACCAAACTAGCCTAGCCTATCACCGAATTGTTATTATTTTGCCCTAGCAATAATAATAATTCCATCTAGGCCTAGGCCTAGTCTTATTTATGGCGTAGGCTAGCCCTAGCTAGGCCTAGGCCTAGGGCTAGCCTAGGCCTAATTTGTTTCAACCATGTGGTTTAGGCCTAGGCTAGCAAATGTTTTTTATTTTCATTGCTTTTCTAGCCTACGTATCTAGGCTAGTTACATGCGTTTTTAAACATTGATTAGCCCTATATGAATCCATGGCAAAAGGCAAATTAACGAGTAGGCTAGGCATAGGCCCTAGGCCTAATCTCGCGGCCTTCGCGTTAGGCTAGGCCTAGGCCTAGCGCCTAGGGCCTAGGCTAGGGTCAGCTATGCAGTTCTCGACCACCTTTCGTCCTTAGCAAATAATTTGTTCTATGTTTTACTGTATTTCAGCCATTGTATCTCCGAAATAGTTGGGGAATGTCTCTAAACGTTCCGGCGATCGAGGCTGTTCAGGGTAGTGTACCAAAACGTATCCTAATGTTTATACTTCTGGTCGAATCAACCAACAGTCGAAGGCTGCATCGAATCAATTCTCGACCTAGGCTTTTATTTCGTAACCTATTCTCGACCGCCCACGTAACCAATTCTCCACCGCGGCAAATCCCATGTTAAACTTCGCCGAATATTATCAAAATCATAAATCGACCCAGAGTTTAATAGCATTATAAAAACGGTATAAATGACCATCAAAATACATATTTCGGTGCCAAACAATCAATTTTGAGCAAAATAGACCGATTCCGACCACGTACGCCACGGCCCTAAACCTAGGTCGAGAACCCATTTCCTTGCGGCCGAGATCTGATTACGTTCCGCCATGACAGTTGTCCCGTCACTGCCGTGCTGAATTCAATATTTTGAGGTGTAATTATAAGCTAAATACTAAAAGTAAAGGCAATTAACGTAAATACAATGTTTAATAGTCAACATAAATGCAAACATTATGTCCTGAGCCCAAATTAAACAGGAGAAAACCCTTGTTGAAAATGTGCTACGCCGACGCAAACCTTGTTAGCGCGATCTATTTAGGCCACATTCTTTGAGTCGAACCCATAACGTCCTATTAAAAATTCGATATTCGATACATTTTAATCGTTTACGACGTCGATTTTTGTACAGTCTTCATGAAAACATTGATCCCGATCTAATAAAACCAATCCCAGAGCTGTCACATCAACACAACATGGTTTTATTTGATAAATAGGTGGCGTGCGCGTAAGGGTGGTCGAGAACTGGTGATGGTCGACAACTGCATACCTTACCCTAGCCTAGGCCTAGCCTAGTCTAACCTGGAATAATAGGATAGGCCTAGGCATATAAGCCTTAGCAAATGTGTCTTTTAGTAGAATCGGCGAGGCCCAAGTCTGATAAGATAAGATTCTTCTTCGGATTCAAATGGGTTATCTGTCCTGGCAGGTGACAATCACTAAGGCCACACTAGGACCTAGGCCCTAGGACCTAACCGAATAGTGTTCTTTGCCGTTCTTGGTCTCATTACTTGGTCTTGTTCTTATTCTTGGTCTGATTCCTGGTCTTGTTACTAGATTGCTTGGTAATTATGCCGATTACGGTTTTCCGAGAAAAAATGCATAAAATGTTTCCAACTTTTCACAGTATGTGTAATTGATAGTCCCTAATTCATTTTCAGCTACCGCATTACGATCTTTTCACTGTTACTAATGTTTTTCGTCTTTTTACCTGTGTAAATTGTGCTGTCACTGTGTCACTGTACGTAGACCGCCATGCTGGTTTGGAAAGCGCTATCTCCTCCGCTACGTCTCTTCCGCTGCGTACGCAGCGTAAGAAAGTATTTTTGTTTAAAATAGCGACGTTAAAGGTTAAAAAAGGTATTTTTGTTTAAAATAGCGACGTTAAAGGTTTTAAAGTTGTTTTTGTAACTAAAACGGCAACAAACGATGACGACATAGGTAATAGCACGCCGTGTTCACGTAAAAAATTAATTAGTTTTTCACTATCCCGAGTTTGCAAAAACAAACCTTCAAAACCTTTAACGTCGCTATTTTAAACAAAAATACCTTTTTTAACCTTTAACGTCGTGATTTGAAACAAAAATACTTTTTTACGCTGCGTACGCAGCGGTAGAGACGTGTCAGAGGAGATCACGCTTTCCAAATCAACATGGCGATGTAGCATGTGGACGCACAAATGACGGCTCAATTTCCACTAGTGAAAAGATGAAAAACATTGTTTACAAAATTAAAAACCATAATGCGGTACCTGAAAATGAATTAAGGAACATTAATTACACACACTGGAATATGGTAAGTAAATTTTTTCATCTTTTTTCTCGGAAAACCGTAAACGGCATAATTACCGATTGCTTCATGCATTTTATCTTTAATTTATTTATGTAATTTATCGGACGTATCGTAAACAGCCGCCATGTTCTAGTAGGCCTACTAAGAACAAGATCAGGTGTCCTTTTCCGATTCTTGTTCTCATTCCCAGATTTCGGTGAGTCTCGATCGTGCGCTCGACTATTCGGATGCTACTAGCTGGGTCATTCCATACCAATTCACCAAACACCTGTTGCAGCACCATTTCAGAAAAAATTCAAATTTTACACACTTACTACTAAATGTCTTAAAGGCACAAAACCAATTTTTAATAATTTTTTGGTCATGACATCAAGGACTTAAAGGTCGCAGCGCGTTGCAAAAATGGCACTTTTAAGGAGTAGCGGTAATTGGAATAACTCGGAAAGTACAAGTCTTAGGAGGATGGAACATACACCAAATTAATCGTCATAAACTGAGCTTTCATTTGACATATATTTTTATAACCTTACTACTTAACATCTTTGAGTACGATTAGTACAAAGTTTTGACGCAAATGTAAGATTTTTGCAACTTTCGCAATAAGTTTTCTCATAGAAGGGTTGTGATCACAATGCCCATTTTTTTTTTACAGTTTATTTGGGTACCGTACCATATTAAATGTGTGTAAGATAAAAGTTGTGTGTTTTTAAACCCTTTAGCTGTTACAAGCTTTCAAAAATGTCAAAATTTGAAAATATATCGTTTTTGGGCCCTCGTAACTCCAGTGGGGGACCATTTAAAAATCTGAAATTTTTGTCATGATAAGTTATGAACCTGTTAAAGATGCAGTTATTTGGAGAATGTGTTTTCCTTTGTTTGGAAGTTACATCACACTGAAGTTGCCCAAAAATTACCCTGCTCGCTATGTATTAGCAAGTACATATTGGTGCATTGCTGCCATACATTAATTTCTAATTTGTTGACAATGAAAAAAATCAGTTAATAGTTGTAGATTTAATGTTTTACTTGCACAGCATAGGCATTACATGAAAATATATCCTGTCATCGGCTAGTTGAATATAGGCAAATTACACAGCCTACGTTCCTTTTTTCACTGGACTGACAGAAGAATCCAAATTGTTGTCAGTCTTCCTCATAATCCACACAACAATTATTTATGTGTGTTGCATGAAGGTCTAGGGCCTAGGCCTACTTCTTAAGTTCTTGACTGAGGTCTTCATTAGTGTTGTATACTCGAGCGGAGAAAGAATCCATAACATGTTTTCATTAGTGACCCAAGACTTATCCTGCTTTCAAAACTTGAAGGCTGTGCTGGGAAGAAATGTACAAAGTTGTCTCCTTCATTGATGTTGTTGGACTCAACTCCACGCCACCACTTATTCATAAATGCATACCACATAATCACACTACTAAGTTGCTTGTTTGACCTGATTTTCACTATTTGAACTTCTTTGTAGTTATTTGAATCGGATGTTAAGAAACATTTGACATTATTGCAATCACTCGGAATCGAGCAATGTTTTTCTCTAGTATGGGGTACCCTTATAGCATTTTCAAACTTATCACTCAAACATGTTTCTACCTCCATGGATGTTCTTACATAGATAAATGTTACCTCATGAATATTTGTATTGCAAAATTCAACATATCTTCTAGAGTCAAAATTGTATTGTCTTTTGTTCTCTGTAAGCTGGCTTTAGAAACTAGATGTTGCCGTCACATGGTCATTTCCCATGAGACATTAAAAAAGTGCCACTGGGCTTCAAAGCCAAAATCAGCTTGATGATTGCAACAGAAATTAGAGAATATTTTATACTGTACTTTTTATACTGCCTCGCTGCCCCATCGACAAAACAAAAATTCAAAACATTCAGAGCTATTTTTTAATTTCTGGTAGTCTTATAGTCTTGTTACACTATCAACATGTTGACACAACTTGTTGGCTCAACTTGTTGACAAGACTACACTCTGTGTGTGTCACCTCCATCAACATGTTGACGGACATTTGGAACATTCCGTCGAGAGAACTGCCACTTCGAAACTGTTTCATACCAAAATAGATAGTAATTACGTACATATGCCATATACAGCTGTGAATAACATTAAAAAAGTATTGGCAGATCGATATAAAAGAGTTAAAAGTGTCGTAATTGCCATCCCGAAGCATTTATGTTCATCTCGAGTCTGCGTGTGTATCTGATGGGCTAATGAGTACCACTCTAAGCGGCGCAGGATTCCAGTTCGCTGCTGGCTCAACGGTGAGAGCGCTCGGCTACCACGCAAAGGGTCCCCGGTTCGAGTCTCGTTTGGGAAATTTTTTTTACCATTTTTTACTCACCCCATCATTATTGTTTGTGTCTTATCTGAAACGGGTACGATTTTTATAACTTTTCAGTGTAAATTACTCGCATAAATAAGTCTTTCTTCTAGGGATGTCAATACCCGGAAATTTTCATACCCGGGTACCCGCGATCGTTACCCAAGATACCCGCGGGTAGTAAATGTTTGATTTATCGTCATGGGTGTCAAATGATTCAGAAAAGCATTGGCAGTTGAAAAGTAGTATTGGTAAAAGGCCACGTATGTTTTAGTGTACGATGACTCAATGGGTTCGGAGCAACTACATCAAGCGGAAAGGAACACTGATTGATTACTACATTCCTTTCATGCGCATATGTACGCAACCGAAATCGGATCGTATGCTGATCAAGGTCAATCCTTGTCTTTATCCCGATTCATGATCTCCCGCTCCCCGCGCACTATTTCCGTATCAGTTCATTCAAAGTGATCTTCCACTTTACACGAAATTAGGGATGGTACGTGTACACGTTTACTAATTATCCTTGATCAGTAAACTATTTTTATTTTATGCTGTTTTTATCCTGTGTGCGACCAGCCGAACTGTAGTTTCTCATGAATCAATTTAGGTCTACGGTCATTTGTTTCATTCATACGCGCGAGTAGTCACCAATTTCAATACCCTTCCCGTCTTCACATCGGCAGCTTTAAGTCATCGCAAACTCGTAGGTCTACAGTCAAACGTCATTACAACCGGGCAGAACCCATTTTTAGTGTTTCTGCGCTCCCCCGATTACAAAATTCATTGCATTGTCAGCTGTTTTGTCTCGAGTGCAACCGATATGGTACAGTTTGCTCAACGTCAAGCCTTGTTCCCAACCCGCCCGGAATTCCTTATCAGATCATTCAACAATCTCACTCAAACACTTGTCGCTACAATCACAGCAGCCAGCCACGAGCGGGAGGGGTATAATGACGCGATGTATTGTCTGTTCCGTGAAAAAGATCGCGATGGACGAAAGAAAGAATGGGTAATTCCGGGTAACGGGTAATGGAAAATTGGACCCGTACCCGCGGGCAACGGGCGGGTAACGGGTTGACATCCCTACTTTCTTCCCACAAAATTTGTTTTATAATAGCCCACACCATGGATCAACTAAACGAAATGATCACGTGACAAAATATCGGTCAGCCATTGGTTGAACGTCGTCAACATCTGGTCAACATTTCTCAAAAGTTGAACTTGTTCAACTTCTTGTCAACATATTGCCGTGGTCGTCAATGTTGAGTCAACATATTTCAGTGTGTGACAGCAGCATCACATTTCAATGCTATCTACATCTGGTCAACATGTTGCGTCAACATGTTGATAGTGTAACAAGACTTTAAGGTGTTTTTGAAAAGTATACACCGCTGGAGTGGCGTGCTTTAAATGGTCACTTTTTGATTGCAATAATGTCAAATGTTTCTTAACATCCAAATCAAAGAACTACGAAGAAATTCAAATACTAGTAAGAATCAAGTCAAACAAACAACTTAGTAGGCCTAAATGATTATGTGACATGCATTTATGACTAATTGGTGGCTTGGAGTTGTTGAGTCCAAAGACATCAATGAAGGAGACAACTTTGTACACTTCTTCCCAGCACAGCCTTCAAGTTTTGAAAGGAGGATAAGTCATGGGTCACTTCTGAAAACATGTTATGGATTCTTTCTCCGTTCAATCTATTGCCGGCAACTGGTCAAGTGCACAACATTAATGAAGACCTCAGTCAAGAACTTAAGAAGAAGACCTTCATGCAACACACCTAGATAAATAATTGTTGTGTTTGATAATGGTTAAGACTGACAACAATTTGGATTCTTCAGTCAGTCAAGTGAAAAAAGGAACGTGGGCTGTGTAATTTGCCTATATTCAACTAGCCGATGACAGGATATATTTTCATGTAACGCCTATGCTGTGCAAGCAAAACATTAAATCTACAACTATTGACTGATTTTTTCATTATCAACAAATTAGAAATTAATGTATGGCAGCAATGCACCAATATGTACTTGCTAATACATAGCGAGCAGGGTAATTTTTGGGCAACTTCAGTGTGATGTAACTTCCAAACGAAGGAAAACACATTCTCCAAATTTTAACTGCATCTTTGACAGGTTAATAACTTGTCATGACAAAAATTTCAGATTTTTAAATGGTCCCCCATTGGAGTTACGAGGGCCCAAAAACGGTAAATTTTCAAATTTTGACATTTTTGAAAGCTTGTAACAGCTAAAGGGTTTAAAAACACACAACTTTTATCTTACAAACATTTAATATGGTACCCAAATATAGGCCTACTGTAAAAAAAAAATGGGCATTGTGATCACAACCCTTCTATGAGAAAACTTATTGCGAAAGTTGCAAAAATCTTACATTTGCGTCAAAACTTTGTACTAATCGTACTCATAGATGTTAAGTAGTAAGGTTATAAAAATATATGTCAAATGAAAGCTCAGTTTGTGACGATTAATTTGGTGTATGTTCCATCCGCCTACGACTTGTACTTTCCGAGTTATTCCAATTACCGCTACTCCTTAAAAGTGCCATTTTTACAACGCGCTGCGACCTTTAAGGGCCTGTAAGTCCTTGAGGTCATGACCAAAAAATTATTAAACATTGGTTTTGTGCCTTTAAAGTGACTCCAGTGAGTGTACCAACGGACTCAAGAGTATAATATTATTATTCACCTACAACTTATAAAATAGGTCCAACTGGGTATTTTTATGTCAGATAATTTACAACTGTAGTTTATTTTACTACACTCAAAGTATTTATTTATTTTTTATTGTTACATTTTAGGAAAACATATTTATTTGCATCTCTTATTGGTACAGTCGCTAACTGATTAGTTCAGTATTTGCCAACCTCAGAAATCGAAACGTCTCATCAAAATAACACGTAAATCACTTAAGTAGGCTAATGGGCCTATGGACAAAGTAATATTGTGTTCGTTAAACATTAAACGTACAATATGATTGTCTCTCATGTAATTTGTAACAATAAATATACGATATGTAATAGTTGGAAACTTCTTCTTGAGAGTTTGGCCAACCTGGTATTTGGCTTGGCAACACGGCACCAGCAGCCTTCTGCCTCTGCTTCTGATCGAGTGGATAGAAACGCGCCGAGAGAATCTGCCACCTCGAAAGTGTTTCATACCAAAATAAACTGTAGTTGCGTATATATGCTATTTCCAGACGTAAATTACATTCAATAAATATTGGCAGAAGGCTTTAAAAGTATTAAAAGTGTTCTAATTGACATCACAAAACTTTTACGCTCGTTTTGAGTCGGCGTGCACATCTGCTGGGTTGAAGGAAGCGTACGAATCGCTCTGGACCGCCCGAGCTCTGTGGTCGCTAATGGCCCAACGGCTAGCGCGCTCGTTTTCTATGCAAAAGGTCGCCGGTTCGAGTCCCGACAGGGAAAACTTTTTTAATTTTTTTTGGCTCAATCCATCTTTATTGTTCATGATTTTTATAACTTTTCAATTGGAAATTACTCAAATACAAAGAATTTTTCCCTCAACATTTGCTCTTTACGTCAGTAAGCCTACACCTCTCAAAAAGGAGTTTATGTTATGTTTATGTATGTATTTATATGTGAGTTGTTTATGCATACTTTTTATTTGATTTTTTACATCTATCACATTCTTAAAACAATCTTTTCGCATAGACAGACTGTAGAATGTAAATTATTGTCCATAAATTATCAGGCCTACTCTAACAAAGTTACACAACACGTGTTTCACTTATTTCGTAGTTAGGCCTACTGACGCGGTATCTAATATGGCTAAAACTGATTTTATATGTATTTCTTACTGGGCCTAATTTTTTTACCAGGCCCTAAAACCAAACGGGCTCGGTGAGTGTGGTGAAATTTGCCGTGGACGGCCGCACAAAATCGTCTTTGGGCCTACGACAGAGATTCTATGAATCTCAGGTTCCTTTTCCTAATCAACTGTTATCTATTCAGCTGTTACATTGCATTCTGCATGACTGTGCTTCAATTACTATTTTAAGTGGGTAGTTAATGTAGGGCCTACATTCACAACAAAAGGCCAATTATGTTAATGGGTGGCTATAGGTAGTCCATGAATCATAACACCCCAGGGCCCCAATTCATGTACATTTTTATCCCGGTATAAGCAGAGTTAGGTGGTATAAGTGCGGTATAACTCCGAATCCAATTCATGAAGACTTATCCCGCCTCGCACGGGGATAAGAAAATATGTAAACAGATGGCGGACATTTTAAATTTTGTGTCTATGTGTAAAACGAGAAAAGTTGTCATTACCCTCATAAAACAAATCAGAAACCGTCTCGGGCCTAGGCCCAGATGTAGAAAATTATTCATAATACAACAGGGTAGGCCTAAAGTTCGATTAGGCTATAGGACTAGATAAAATTTATACTAACATAACACGTTTGACAAGCCCTTGGCCTCTCCTAGGCAACCCTAGGCCTGCACGACCTTGTTTTGACACACATCTTGCACAAATAACTAGTTTTGATTACTAAAAGCCTTATGCAGATGAACAATAGTATGATAGTCCTAGGCTATTCCAAAATTTACGGCAATAATACGCCTTTTCTTTTCTTTTAATGATCTCACGCAATCTTTTGTCAATAAATAAAAATGTAAAACAAAAGATGGTGCAAATTTTTAGTGTTCTTTTGCAAATCTGCTGATTTACATGGCTGTGGAATGCAGTGGAAAAAACATTTGTTGTACTTGTTGTTGGATTGAAAATTTCTGATTGGATGAGAGTTGCTCAGACTTAACCAGGCCTTATCCTGCCATGTCCTGCATTATACCGTCCTTATACCACTTATACCCGGGATAAATGTACATGAATCGGGGCCCAGGGATTTTTACTTTTTAAAATCAATTTTAACTGAAAAGGATGGATAATATTCCGCCCGTCGAGTATTATTTAGTATTTCTAGGCCTAGGCCAACTTTCGATTTATATATCCGAATCTGAAAGATATATCCAGCAGCATAACGTAAACACATCCGAACCCCGTGCTGTCATAGGGAAAGGCAGCCAAACCCACTTTTTAAATTTGGCTCCCCCCCCCCCCACGAGTTCACTGCCATTGGTCAATCGCGCGCGGCTTCGAAGTGACGTCACGCAGCGTTGCCAAACCTTCACTGACGCTCCTGGTTATCACAATTATAGCTTGACTTTGGACGTAAAAATATCAAAATCCAGTCTGGTAACATGTATTTTACAAATACTTTTCTTTTTCAGTGTTTAATTACCTGCAAATTGATACATAATTTAGTCATATTTCACTTGTGGTTCGTGTACTGTAGTACCTTTTTGGTCGGAAAGTGTAGAGTTTTGCAGGCTTGCAATGTTAAAGGATAGGGATTTACTTGATTTTTATTTCGAAAAATCTCCGAAAGTAAGCTGGTAACCCCCATTTTGCTTGTTGTATTATTAAAAAGCACACTATTAAGAGTATATATTATGAATTTCAGCCAAATTTCACTACAAGCATGTTTCAATGGATCGACTTTAAGACATGTAGTAGTAAGTGTGTAAAATTTGAATTTTTTCTGAAATGGTGCTGCAACAACTTTTTTCAAAATCTGGTGAAATGGTATGGAATGACCCGGGTGCTTCCACTGTCCTTACTACAGATTGCTACATGTCCTATTAAAAAATAAAAATCTTTGGTTGGTTATTGCGTCGGGGCCTGCAGGGTTGGTCTGGTCGCTTGGTTTAAAGTCCCCCACAGAAAATCAGTTATATGAACGAGTGGATAGACTCTCAATGCTTATCTATTTATTTATTTATTTATTTATTTTATTTATTTATTTATTTATTTATTTATTTATTTATTTATTTATTTATTTATTTATATTTCTGGTTAGTAGGTAGATCCCATAAAGCAGTTTGGAATAAAACGTATAAGCACAGAATTTTTTTTAGTGTAGGCATATTTTGTGGCATCTACATTTCTTTTTGTAATGTGTGAATGATTTCATATTCTTCTTACAGATCATCCAATATAACAAGAATTCTTTGGGACACCCTCAGGGGCCACATAAAACCATCTGTAATTGCAACTATTTCCGCTGACCCAACCATTCAAAGACAAACACAAACCACCCTAAGCTACATGCTTAATGTTAAGGGTGTTGAAAAGAAAAAGAAGAGTTCAACAAATCTTCGTAAGGTAGGAATCCAAAATAATTTACAAAGCGGCAAAACCGGTCAAGACCACTGTTCGGCCCGGTCTTTGTAATAATGTTTGACTGGAGGCTTAAAGTCTATCAATCCTTGAAGTACAAAGTGACCATCGACGGACGCGTCGGGTATGGGTATGAGGCAGCTGCTAAGGGTTGTTGCGTGTAGTCGTAAAATAGACCATCCTAGAAGCTGAGGGTTTTCTACCTGATGTATTCTCTTCCGGTCCTATTGTTCTATTTATTTATTGATATTTTTTTTTGTTTAATTGCAAATATCTATTAACGTTGTTAAAATATTAACAATTATTATTATTATTATTATTTCAAATTTAAGGCTTTCGCGGCCCGGTAAATAATTAACACAATTTATTGGTCGGGACATTTCGCCGCGTCGAATCTGCTTTAATTGCTTTTGACGTTTCAGCCCAACTGTGTGGGCTATCCTCAGAAAAACAAGATATTAATTCTAAAAACTTACAAAAATAAAAGCCCAGACAAGGCGTTACATAGAAAAACAAAATCACAAAACAAACAGTTACCATGACCAGGCCCCGCCTTCTATAAACATGCGTTACATTCTTATGAAGACCAAAATATCACATTTGAGAGTTTCTGGTACGTATACGATCACTTCGTCGGACTCCACTTTCTTGGGGCTTATTATTATTGATTCATAGCAGTTGTCGAAAAAGTTTGCCCCGACTGGGGTTCGAACCCCAGTCGGGGCAAACTTTTTCGACAACTGCTATGAATCAATAACTATGTCCTTACAGCGGGCTTATGCTTAAAAACCATGTATTCATTATTATTATTATTATTATTATTATTATTATTATTATTATTAACGTGCGTCTTGAATTTAATTTTTTTGGACGAAATTCTACGATAAAAACTGACTGAGTTACGGATAATTCTTCTACAATATATTTTAAAAATATTTCATGATAATATAATAATATTTATATATTTCAGTCAGTTTTGGTCGTAGACACTAGGGAAAAAAACCGCATTTCCAAACTCAAGCTACATATTTGAACCACGTTATTAAATATTGGCAATTATGAAAAAAAAAATTCACTGAATAAATTATTTTCATCACAATAGATTTGAAATGGGCGAAGGCAGGTAGAAAAACACCCATGTTCGCTCCCAAGTTCGATCACGCCAAAAAAGATGGATTTGGAAAAATGCAGACAATAGACGGGACGACCGATCCCGGTCTCATCCGCCGATGGTGAACTGAATATTTACTAGGTGTAAACCCCATGCAATTAATTTTCTTCAAGCAAGATTTATGACGAGTCGGCGATCTATCACGATTTGGAAACTGAAAACTAACTTTCTTTCCATCGACGATCACTGATTTTCCTGGCTGATTACTGCACCCGAATACACAACATATAGTCATATTGACGCGTGTTCATGTTTATAATCATGGGGTTATCTAGCAATACAATACACAATAAAATACGTTTTAGCACAAAATCACAACACTGCCGCCTGGCATTTAGTCAATAAGAATAATAATAAAAATAAAAAAAAACGCTTCAATATAACTACAGTATGTACACACGTTTTACATTGAATTAGAAGGATGGTCACTTCGCACTGCTACCCCTATAACGCCCACACATATATAAAGGGAAGATGTTGTTGTTCCGTGCTAGCACAGTCCGGTCAGACAGCATGAGGTCCGCGCGAGCTGCGACCGCTGGGTGAGTGGGAGCGGTGACGTCACGGACGGCCACCCCAGAACTTCAACGCGCTGTCGTTTCGCGAGTTCTTATCTGTTTTGGATGGGGTTTTCGGCATTATAGTTTGAACATTGCCATTTTTAAGAAAATTCTCGGACCCTTGAGTACAGCCCACCTTTAAGAAATGAAGAAGAGTAAGTACCGTACGTGTAGTTATGTATCATGTAATGAATGTATGTATGTATCAAAGGCGGCTCGTGAGTTATTATTGTGGGGGTGCACATAATTTTGAAGTCTTATTCTGCGGGAAACAAAGGGGTCTGGGGCCCAGCCCCAGCCGCTGGAGGCGAAATTTTTTTCAGACACTAATGGTCTAAAGTACCCGGAAAACGACTTTAGAGTATAGTTTTCGAATTTATAGGTCGGAAAAACTCTCCTATGTGTAATTGTTAATAGAAAACCACCCATAAAATTAATTTTTATATGCTATATCAACCGTGGTCGTTGTTGGATGAGGGAAGCGAAGACTTCAATTGCACTGACCCCTCAAAAACTTTAGCTCCAATTTTGTTTGTTTGTTTGTTTTTTTTTGTCTGTTCGTTCGCACGATTCCGGGCAAACGGCATATGCGATCTTAATGAAAATTGGAGGGGACCTTCGAAATCTCTGAACTTAGACGTGCCACGTTTTTGGGTACAATCGAAGAAATATTTGTAACGAATATCGTAGTTTTACGATTTTTTTCAATTTTTAGTGCGATATTTTCGACTCATTTGGGCCGATTCTGACCAAACGGGTAGGGCTACAACGTTCATATTTCACATGGACATTAAGATTATGGTGATGTAGTACCTTTTGAAAGAAAAAGTTAGCGAGAAACCATAGAAATAAAGGTTTTAATAGGTATTTTTTTCGATTTTAAGTGCGATATTTTTGTCACATTTGGGCCGATTTTGACCAAACAGGTGGGGCTACAACGTTATTTCACATGGACATTAAGGTTATGGTGATGAAGTACCTTTTGAATGAAAAAGTTAGCCAGAATCCATAGAAATAAATGTTTTAATATGAATTTTTTTAGGTTTATAATAACAATTAACAAGTAACAATAGAAACTTGACAACAATCACCTACGATACATTCACAAAGCACTTGCAAAGGAAAAGTGGTCCCATGCAAACTAAAAACTTACGCTCATCTTTAGACTTTAGCGTTTTCCTAGTGTAGCCTACTAGTTGAAATGTAAACTAGTGAATCTTGTTTGTTGCAGGTAAGGTCGTACTTACTTCACCGTCTACGTGGGCACAGTGTTGGATGGCGCCGGCTGCTACATGCTACACTTCTGGTACAAATAATTTGATCTTGCATGTTCGTGTGCGACAGTTTCCCAACTGCTCTAAATACCACCATAATTACAGTTACAGTGCAAGTTTTCAGTGCAGGTTTACGTTGAGCAATGGCACAACAACCCTCGTACATTTCTTAGACCTGGTTTACATTACTCTTTTTCTAACGCGGGTTGGTCGATATCGAGGGTAATTTTAGCGTGTAAACGCAATCAAGAAGCTACCACAGTTCAGTTTTTAACTCGATTAAAGCTCTGAGTTACTCGCGTTACCGGCAATGATACAAGTAGTGTAAACAGACGACGGTTGACTTCCGTAACTATCGTGACACTATTTCCAGGAAACATAATCTAACATCTGATACTCAGCTTCAAATCAACTTAATTAAGCATGTCTGCATTTATAGACAGTGAGACATTACTCTCTACTTCAAATTCACGGTCAGCCTGACTTTGCGTGTGAAGGTTGAACACCCTAACGAGAGTAAATTGAAATTAATATAAACTCAAGTGGGTTACCCCAGTTTAATCAACCCGCGTTCAACTGTAGTAATATAAACCAGGTCTTGCTGATTCTCTCAGTAGATGTACACCATGTTGGGAGTAACGGAATAACTTCCTCTGGGCTCTCTAGTAGTTTGGTTGATTTTTATTGCAAAATATTTTACCCATTACACATACATGGTGATCAAAGCATATCATAACTTTCACTCCATGTAACAAATAGTGACAATTTGATAAAATTACCCAGATTCATATTGAGCAAACATTAATTTTGGGGTAATATATACATGAATATTTTGTCTGGTTTCAGTACTTATGCAATTGTTGAACCCTCCACCCGGTGCCACGCCCCAGGGTACGTAGGGTATGCCCTGTTGAGACAATCGCTGCAGGGGTGGAGTTGACGCGGGATTACGTGGACAGAGATGGGGAAACCGGCTCACCAAGGTAAATTACTTTTTGTTAAGTTGGCCTAATGTAGATGGGGAAGTGAGATGTGATTCAACGGCTCGCCTTTAGAATAGGGTTTTCAAACAATATGAAACTTCATATTGAATATCGCCCAGATACGTCACTTTGAAATCATTACGATATCATCATCAACATTATTCATTATCAATCGCCGTTTCCTGCCTCTGGTAGGGTTAGCTTGGGTTTAGCAACCAAATTTTTCCACTTCTTTCTATCCTCCCACAATCGTTTCTCTTCCACATCTTCCCAGCTCTCTCCTCTTGCCTTCTAGTCTCCTGATATTATGTCCTTCCCTTTATTCCTTGGTCTACCCAGTCTTCTTCTTCCTTCTTCAATAGGAATGGAATAGAGAAGCTTCTCCAGGCCTCTACCTCTGGACCATCCTCTCTAGGCCTCTCTACCTCTGGAGAAGCTTATCTAGGCCTCACTACCGTTGGAGAAGATGCTTTAGGCCTCACCGACTCTGGAGAAGCCTCTCTAGGCCTCTCTACCCCTGGAGAAGCTTCTCCAGGCCTCTACCTCTGGACCATCCTTTCTAGGCCTCTCTACTTCTGGACCATCCTCTCTAGGCCTCTCTACCTCTGGAGAAGATGCTTTAGGCATGAACGACTCTGGAGAAGCTTCATTTCATTTCATTTCATTTATTGTCAAGCCTCTTTTACATTCTTGTATACATTGTAGGATGCACAGAATTATCGAGTTGTCATGTTATTTGGGTTTAGGTATTAGAGCTAATAACCTATATACACAGGCAGTGTAGTCAAATAAAAAACAAATGAACAGTGATGCTCAAAGTCCCAAAGTAAAAAGTAATATAAAAAATTTACAAACATGTTTCTCACAGTCACTACCAAAAGAGTAGATTTAACAATAATTAACACTTAAATAGGAGTCATAATTGTATAAAATCCTATAACAAATAAATACACAGGCTTATTTTAAGACTGACACATACTTGCCAACAAAATTTTAAGAGATAGGTCATAAAATCCAATATTAGTAAAAAAAACAAAAACACCTCATTTAACAACCGACAAGATACACTTGTTAAAAACAAAAGAAAAACATTAGGCTTATCCCACCTGTATTATAAGTGGTTGATCATAAAATTCATTTACAGAGTAGTAGCAATGAGACAGCAGCGATTTTTTTAAAGTTTTCTTAAATTCTTTTATGTCACTTAGGCCTATATCCTTAAAGCTTTGATGAAGATTATTGTACATCTTTATTCCACTCTCTGCCATACCTTTTTGCCTTCTCGATAGGTTACACTGGGTTACTCTCAGCTGACCTCTGTTTCGAGTATTTATGTCGTGTACATTCAAGTTTTTGGTGAAAAGGTTGAGATTACTAATGTACGAAAGTGATAACTTCACATATGTAGACACAGGGCATGGGAAGAATTTTTAGAGATCTAAAAAAAGGTTTACAACTATCCCTGAAACCTGCTTTTGCAACTACCCTCACAGATTTTTTTTGGAGACCAAAGATTTTTTTTGCATCAGTACTATTTCCCCATATAGCTAGAGGTAGTGAAAAATGGTGATAACGAAATTCGCGAATTTTTTTTAATGTCCTTCTTATTGCCTAAAATGTAATATTGTCGACAAATTACATCATTTAGTGATGGAAAAAACACATTTTGAAAACGCGAATTTCGCGAAATTTCGTGTATAGCGCGAAATAACGAACGAAATTACATCAAACTGGTCAAAACGCGAATTAAATCGCAAAATTGGACCTTTTAGTGTGCAAAATGTAAAGTGATGTGGAGGTGCCGGTCCAGTTTTGGTGGAGGTGCCGGTCAAGACCGAATATTACGCGCGCGGTAGGCGGGGTACCGTGACGTCACGGGCTTCACGGAAATATACCTCCAAAATAACGGTGCGTATCACGGCTTCCGCAAAAATAGTATACCAAAATAACAGTGCGTACAAATTTTTTTTAGTGATTTTTTTATTTTTTAGTAACGTTTTTGGCAATTTTTTTGAAATCGCGAAAAACGCGAAATTTGGGTTTTTTAAAACGAAATTTGGGTTTTTATATCACCATTTCTCATTACCTCTACATGTAGCAATCCCATAGATCATTATGGAGTGGAAATAGGCAAAGTATACTGCCTTGTTGGCATCACTGCTTACTTGATTGCTAAGACGTCTCAATGCAAAACATGCACTCACTAATTTGGGAAGCAAGTTTTTTATATGGGTTTTCCAATTTAAGTTGTTGTCAAGGAACAGACCTAAGAAATTTGCAACACTATCAAGCTGTGCAGGTGCATCATTATAAGATATTGACGTTGCTGTTGTTTTGCTATACCCTACCTGGAAGTTAATTATTTTAGTTTTCCCCGAGTTTAATGCAAGATTATTTACTGTAAACCATTCATTATTTTCGTTTATTGCATTCCCCACCTGGGCTTCTACTTCATCCCACTTAATATCCGTTACAATTTCATTGGTGTCATCAGCAAATTGAATTAGTTTACCCTTAGTCACGTTTGCCGGTAGGTCGTTCGTGAGTAAAATGAACATGGTTGGGCCTATTATTGAGCCCTGAGGAACTCCTGTAATGATTTCCAGCCACCTAGAGCAAAGATTCTCCTCTCTATTCGTCCTATTATTCAAGTAAGATATCTCTACACACTGTTTTCTGTTGGTGAGGTAAGATTCAAACCAGCTAAGTGTTACCCCTCTAATTCCATAATGATACATTTTCCCTAATAGAGTTTGATGATTTACTGTGTCAAACGCTTTTGACAGATCAAAGAAAAGGCCAATCACCTTTTCTTTTTTGTCTAAAGCTTCTAGGATTTTTTCTGAGAGGGAGAAAGCTGCTGTTAAAGTAGACTTTCCTTTTCTAAAACCATGTTGATTGGATGAGCGAAGCGAAGACTTCAATTTCACTGACCCCCAAAAAATTTAGCTCGGGTGTTTTTTTTTTGTTTGTTTTTTTTTGTTTGTTTTTTTTTTTGTCTGTTTGTTAACTCTCTACCAGGCAAACGGCATATCCGATCTTGATGAAAATTTGACAGGACCTTCGAAATCTCTGAACTTAGAAATGTATTGTTTTTGGGTACAATCGAAGAAATATTTCTCATGAATATCGTACTTTTACGATTTTTTTCCGATTTTTGGTGCGATATTTTCGTGACATTTGGGCCAATTCTGACCAAACGGGTGGGGCTACAACGTTCATATTATACATGGACATTAAGGTTATGGTGATGTAGTACCTTTTGAAAGAAAAAGTTGAAAAAGTTAGCCAGAATCCATAGAAATAAAGCTTTTAATATAAGTTTTTTGATTTTTTGTGCGATATTTTCGTGCCATTTGGGCCAATTCTGACCAAACTGGTGGGGCTACAACGTTCATATTATACATGGACATTAAGGTTATGGTGATGTAGTACCTTTTAAAAGAAAAAGTTTAAATAGTTAGCCAGAATCTATAGAAATAAAGCTTTTAATATAAGTTTTTTACGGTAAATAATACCAATTGACAGTAAAAAAGAAACTTGACAACAATCAGCTACAATGCGTAGGCAGCAAAACAAAGAACTTGCAAAAGTAAAGATATCCCATGCAAACTAAAATTTTTAAAAAGCTCATCCATCAACGCGGCGGGACTTTAGCGTTTTCCTAGTTATCATTAATAATACTGTTGTCATCTAAGTATTTGACTAATCGGTTATGCATAACCTTTTCAAGAATTTTAGAAAATATCGGGAGTATAGATATTGGTCTATAGTTCTTGGCATCATTGCGCCGTCCCTTTTTAAATATAGGAATTGCCTTAGTATTTTTAAACCACGGTGGAAAGATGCCACTTGTGAGAGAATTGTTACATATTGTAACTAGTGGATAGGCAATAAATTTTGCAACATGCTTTATTATTTTTGCACTCAATCCATAGATATCTGTAGAATTTGTACTTTTCATATTTTTGATTATCATACAGATTTCTTTATAGGAGGTTATTTCTAATGTCATAGAAGGATATACACATGGTTTAGAATTCTCTTCTAATTTACTTATGGCATCTCTGGTGTGTTGTGCTGTAGGAAAGATTTTACAATTTTTGGCCGTATTGATAAAAGCCTCATTGAATATGTTAGCTATCCGGACTGGGTCAGTTATTTTCTTATCATTTGACAAGAGTTCAATATTCCTTTGTGTTGGCTTATTGTTGTCATTACCACATTCTTCCTTAATTATCCTCCAAGTAGTTTTAACTTTATTGGTGGACTTAAAAATTTGTGTTTGTAAATTTACTTTTTTGGCTTTTTTGGGTCTTTTTACTCTCTGGAAGATTTGTTTAGTATATGTCCTATATTTATTCACATTTTCATCAGTAGGTATAAGGGTTTTTAATTTATACAATCTATTCATTGTATGGGTAGATGTCATTATACCCTTGGTAATCCAATTTGTCCTATACGTTTTTTTCATCTGTCTCTCCTTCAGTGGGAAAGCTTTGTTGAAATGCTTACAAAATACTTTTATTAGCTCTTGTGCTTGTTTTTCTACACATGTAGTGTTGTACAAGGCATCCCAACTTTCATTTTCGAGTAGTGTGTTGAAAACACAATAGTAGTTATTTTTACTAAAGATTCTTATTTTTTTCTTCGGTTGCTGTATGCGATTTATCTTGACCAAAGTTGTAAGTTTTACATCGAGTACTATGGCATTATGATCCGAAAAGTGTACCATTTCACTTGAGATCGTACAAAATTCAGTTGGCAGGTTTGTAAGAATATTATCTATAGCAGTTTCCGAATATTGAGTGCACCTTGTCGGGATGTTAATAAGTGCTATGACTTTAAAAGTATCAAGGAGTGTAGTAAGAGTGTGTTTTTGATTACTCTCTAACAAATAATCTATATTAAAATCTCCGCATACAAAAACAGTCTTAGATTCCCTGGTTAACTTGATCAGCATTGACTCCATTTTATCCAAAAATATCTTAAAGTCCCCAGTTGGAGTTCGATATATAGACACTATTACCATATTACAGGGCTGCCGTTTTAACGGATTTTATCCGTTTTTACGGATATTTAGGGTGCAAAACGGATAAACGGATTTTTTGTCTTATTTACGGATATTTCGTTAATTACGTTTTCTATGCTTATTTTCGTATATTTGAATCTGCGCGGGCTAATTTCGATTGTAAACATTGAAGGCGGGGCGATAATCGATTCGACTTTCGATAGGGGGCGGAGCAAGGGCGGAGCCGTGTCCTAGACATATTGTAGGAACTGCTTGCTTGCTTTTGGGAGTGGGAGGAGCCATGAACAAACAATGAAGATTGGAGCCTACAAAATTGTTTTCTTTCGTTTTTGTTTATAAAGTTTGGATTATGTGATCATAAACGTGAAAAATAGAATTGGTATATGATTAAAATGTTATTAACAAGTTCTGCAAGACTGCAATGTTATTAATAAACACAACACATGGGCCTAGGTCAAAATTGTGATGCAACATTCCTAGGGCCTAGGCCTAAGAATTTTTTAACCAGGACAGATTTAAAACAGATTTTCTGTAAATAAGTAACATTTTACATTTTTATGCAATCTTAATTAAAGCAACCACGGGCGTTTCTGGCTCATTTATTCTCGTCTGTGCATAGGCCTAGGCCCTAGCAACTTTTAGGTTATGATGGTAACAAATACAAACATAACATTTAGCCATTTTCATAGTTTGATCAATGAAATTAACGTTATTAGACTTTTCACGGATTTTTGCGGATTTTTAACGTCCTCCAACAGGATTTTTTTTAAATGTCAGTGGCAGCCCTGCCATATTAAGTTCATGGAATTCTATACCTACACATTCAAAATCTTTTTCCCTTGTTAAGGCTACAATATCCTCCCTAGTAGAGACTCTGTCATGCATGGTATTTACAAGTATACAAACTCCTCCCCTATTGGCTTCAACTCTACAGGATCCAATGGGACTACTAAAGTTTGACACTGTTAGAAATTTCAGCTCTGGTTCCCTCAGCCAATGTTCAGAGAGGCAGATTACATCCAGGTCTCTATTTTGACTCTTCTCCAGGCCTCTACCTCTGGACCATCCTCTCTAGGCCTCTACCTCTGGAAAAGATGCTTTAGGCATCAACGACTCTGGAGAAGCCTCTCTAGGCCTCCCCTACTCTGAAAAAGCCTGTCCAATGACATGAAACTTAACTTCTTAACCCGAGAGTAGTCGCGTGTGGTCTTTTAGACCGACTTTTTTTTTCAACAATTGGTATTTGTACAGCGCGCATGCGTGACTTGTCTAGTTCCGCCTACCTTCCCAAAATAGATTTATGAAGCCAGTGTGCAATATGCGATTCAGTGTTCTGCAGAACTTCAACTAAGATAAGAGGTCCTGTTCGGTTGCTTGGTCTTTTCGACCACTGCGCGACTACTAAGGGAGGCAAAAATATGCATACTCATCACTACGATGAGACATGTATTTTGTTATTGTAGGTTGATTATTCTTCAACATATAGTGTTGGCATAATATAACTGTCTTGGTTTACTAATAATTCGAACTACAGGGTGTTTCAAAACATATTTTTATATTTTTTTGTAGGTTTGCAACATTTTGTGTTTAATTGATTATTGATTGATTATTTATTGATTATTGATTGATAATTGATTAATATAACCATGTATGCTGTCACATATATGATGAATTATCTTATATTGGTAATCAAAACGTCATCCTAACGTTATTAGCCCATAATAAATAATGCGGTCTAAAGGACCGGGCGCGACTACTAACGTTACAAACAGGGGCGCGACTACTCTCGGGTTAAGAGACTCTGAACATTCGAGGTGCCGCGGAGGTCTTTACAAGTTATAAATAAATAAATAAATAAATAAATTTTATTTAGAGTCTACCTACTCAGTTATATAACTGATTTTCAGTGGGGGACTTTAAATCAAAGCGACCAAGCCAACCCTACAGGCCCCGACGCAATCGACGAGTGAGCGATAACCAACCAAAGATCGATATTTTTAATAGGAAATATAACAATCAGTGGTATGGACAGTGCGAACACCCGCGAATCAACGCCAGAATCAACAAGGCCGATTCAGAACAACTCTGAAATTTATTATGTGCTTCGTTGCTAGGACGGCTCCAAAGTCACCGTTTACAAACTCCTAAGACAAGAACTAAGACAAGTTTGCAGTGCCGATTTTTGACTTTACGTGGTACTGGGACTGGTTGGGCCAGACCTTAAAAAGTAGCGCAAAATCACGCTAATGCTATAAAAAAAATTGTAGCATGCTGCCGCTACAATAATCTCTGTAAATGAAGTAGCGCACTACCGGTTCTGCTACAGGTAAAAGTAGCATGCTTCTCCCCAAGACTGCATATTCATGAATATTGTCCACCAACAATTAGTAATAGTAGTATGGTAGAGTAGAGAGAAACAGACAACTGACAAACATATGATGCGCGCCTTAAGGGCCCCTTACACGAGTAAGTTGGAAAAGTAAAAAGAAAAAGTGAGGAGAAAAAGTAGCTTTTTTGTAGTAGAGATATCATGTAGCTTATGGGACTTTTCGCATTGCCTTCACACGGGGAAGTTAAAAAGTAAAAAGTGAAAAGTCTCCCAACTTGTCGGGCTCTGTTCGACAAGTGAAAAGTGGAAAGAAGAATGGCCTTGAAGAGTTGACCGTGATTGGTCGACAACGTTGTCATTGATTTCAACTTTGGCAAGAAATCGAGATGCAGAAAAACGTTACACCTTTGCCACAGCTTGATATATATGTGGCGGTGGAAATTCCTGCCCGACTGTCAGCCGAGTGTCATTCTGTCAAATTGTAAAATACGCGCAAAAACTGTGTTTCATAGCGTCTACCAAAGTAGCACATTTAGTTTGCCCCAAAATAGAGATGCAAGTGACAGTAATGCGGAACTGGAAGACAGGCTGGCCGTTTTTAGCATCAGGTTTGTACCTAACCTAGGCCTAGGCTCCACTAGGCCCTAGGTTTTAGGCCTAGAACCTAGATTAGTAAACAAACACGCGCCAGTACTGTGTGAAGATCAAGATTGAAGAAAACAATTGTCATGGTTAGCCCGCGCGGCGCAACAGTTTCGCACAAAGGCCGACAGGTGACGCCAGGCACAAACTTTTTCTCTTCGTCCGTGTGAAGGCTTCGAATAGCTACTCGTTCTTTTTACTTTTTACTTTTTACTTTTTACTCTTTCAACTTCCCCGTGTAAAGGGCCCTTTAGCCTTTAGCAACTATTGATATCTCAACTGCCAATGATTATATCCAGTAACTCACTGCCTTTGGATATTTAGAATTCTTTGATCATCTTATTTTTTCCCCCCAAAACCAGAAACTTTGTTACTGGTATACCTACACATTGTTCTTCGCAAGCGGCTAAGGACGTCTTGACATATGATGTTGATCTCACATGTAGTACTGACAAGAGTGACAACTATTCAGAAAAGGTGGTGTAAACTGTGTGTGTGTCTGTGTGTGTTAATTTACTGGTATAGTAAGTACATGCATTGAGATTAAACATCTATAGTAGGCTAGATCCGCAGTCTCCAATACCTCCGCACAGGCGCGAGCATAGCAAATTGAAGCGTCAATCTAACCACTTCAAAATGGCGATTTGGCGTTTTAATTTATGCTTTTTTATTGCAATAAAGTATTTTACTGGATTGTTTGATATGGTTTTAGCTTGTGCAGCATGGGAATGTACAAACGGAAACAATTAGAAGTTATTGCTCTAGGGAATTTAGTAATCATTTGGTGTTTAATGGCTAATATTCTCACGTGTCAAAACTGACGGCCATCGCTCCCATCTACTTAACATGCAAACCAAGCTTTACAAGATGGCTTCAAAGTTCAAATTGTCATGGAAGTGGACCAAGACTGCAGATCTAGCTTCTATATACAGTAAGATCTCTCTTATCCGATCTCCTCTTATCCGATGTTACGTGTTGACCGAGCCGCCAAAAAAAAAAAAAAAAAAAAAAAAAAAAAAAAAGTTTTAATACGTAAATAAAACATAAAAATAATTACAGACGCCGCGCCGCACTTTTTTAAATGTACTCGCATACATTTGTAGGCATGCCTTACGAGCGAGTGCAAAGAAGATAGATCGGCGATATATCTCGACTTTCGAGCAGTGTGCATCAGTCTACTGAGCATATAGAGTTCAGGGGGGGGAGTCAGTGGTTGGTCGGGCATCGCCGCTAAAGCGTTTAAAATTTT
>JAMZAV010005395.1:0-44000 GCA_024449915.1 Sweltsa coloradensis | reverse complement strand
ATTGGGGGCTCCAGTCCCCCCCCCCCACCCCCTCACCCACGCCCCGCGCCAACGCATCGTGAGTCGTGACCTTGACTTGACTGTGTCAAGATTATAAAGCAGATGCAACGAAACACGAGTGTTATCTTAATGGCTCGCTGCTGTTCCTCTTTCGTGATTATGAAATACTACTTCATCGGCACGTCATTGTTTATAGAACAGCATTACGTCGTCGTACGAGATATTACGATATTATTGATGAGCGCGTTTCTTCACAGTTCATTAGACACCCCACACGATTTTTTTGTGTTACTACCCGGGTAACCCGCGGGTAATGTGGACGGGTACCCGGGTCGTAAAAAAGTCGGGTTTCGTCATCCGTAATTATTATACTTGGAATATGACAACAGTGGATGAGAGCCTTGTGCAGGCTGTAGATATGAAGTTTTTGAGAAGCAAATTGTAGGTAGGACTAGATGGGACCGAATATGGAATAAGGATATCCGAGATCAAGTAGGCGTGAGGAATTTAATGGAGCGAATTGGAGAGAGAAGATTAAAGTGGTTCGGACATGTCAAAAGGATGTAAGGAGCGAGATTACCAAGAAGGATGATGGAATTGGAAATTCCAGGTAGGAGACCAAGGGGCAGACCACGACAACAATGGCAGAATAGTGTGAGAAAGGATGTAGAACAGCGAGGAGGAGACTAGAATGTGGTGGAAGGAGAGGAGTGATGGCAGGACAGAAGAAGATGGAGAGGCCTGTCTTCTATGCCGACCCAACGCAGAGTTGGACGTGGCAACAGATAATGATGATGATTCAAAATGTAAAAGTGGTGTTGTAACTTGTAAGTTGTAACCCTAAAGAGACACTGTTGTGTTGCTGTACGTAGGCTTACATTACATGTTAAGTTTAAGTGAGAGTGTATTGCTTAATGTAGCATTCCCAGGACAAACAAAGTTCCCAGAAAAGCACTTACCACTATCTGATAGCGTAACTGCTTTTCAGATTATTAGATTAATCTTTAGGTCAAGGTTTAAAGCATGAGTTTTTTTCCCCATCTCGATCCTTTTTATTTCCATGTTGTTTCACTCGGGACAAGGAGATTCAATAAGAGCAGCTGAGATTAAGTATCATGGACAATATAGACATACACCACACCCACTACCAGGGGACACTAGGGTTCACTCCACAGTTTACTCCAGAGTAGCCTAGTGCTGGCAAGCATAGGAAAACGTTGAACTAGCAGCCATTAAGCTTAATGGATTTCAATGCCTGTTGAGTAGGTTAGCAATTTTTCAATCAAACTTTTATTGATTTTAGTTTTTGAATCAGGCCGCAATCCTAACATTTACGTTATTTTATTTTTACTAGGCCTATTTTACTTGGATAAACCAGCAGATACAATGTGTTATGTTAGGGCCTACTAATGTGCTCTTAAATGAAGGGAAGAAGTTTCCTCGTGATGTTACCTTGAAAAGTAGAACAATGCCAAAAGATAAGATCGGCCTACCACTCGAGATAAATAGGTACTTCGCGTTCAGAAAAGGCTTGATGGTTGAAGTGTTGTTGATTGGCTGAAGATGTCACAGAGCCTCGAAAACGTGGTAAAAACAGTGAAAACAGCTCGGGACCACAAAATTATGGCGACATAAGCGGATCAACGTAGGCTACAACCGGTGGACGTAATAATAGGGAATTATAAATAGCATTGTTCTTATGGAATGTGAACGGACCACTCATTATGGAACAGTTTGATTGACTGTAAGGTGAACTGTGGTGTGAGCTAGTAAACATGCTGGGAATTGATGCAAACATGCTGGTGCTTCTTCATGACTACTAGCTAAACGATATCATCACTTCACTCACTGACAATAGCCTTGCGGATAACTTAGAGACTGCATGAAATAAGGAAGTTAACAGAATTTATAAAATTATACTAACAAATGAAATAGTTGAGCAAGTAGTCGAGCACCGTACTGAACATGCAGGATAAACCTCTTAGAAGGGAGGATAGAGGGACTAGGAATAAATCAACTGTTCCTAGAACTGACTTACAAACATCAGTTATTGTGCAATACGAGCGTGGTCGGCTGAATATGACGATGTCCGAGACTTTACTGAAGTTGAAGAATCACACGTGAGCTGCGACATACGATGTAGAAGGTTATCGTTATCGAGGAGCCGCCTTGACGGTCGTACAGGTTCCTCCCATTCCTGAAATGTGCAACACAGTGACTAGTAGGGTTGTACAACGATAAAATAAAAATAATAAATAATTTATATAACCACAAAACTATCATTAGGCCTATACCGAAAAATTTTAACTTAGTCCTGCCCAAATTTCTGTTCGTAAATCGCAATGTTAAACAAGAGTCATTACAACGAAAAGTCGTTTTAACGAACTAAAAGTTGGCAAACATGCTCTTTTCTTTCTGCATCCCTTGGCGTTCTAAACTGACAATGCCAGTATGTACCGGTACAGCCTATTATTATTTAATAAAAATTTAGAAAATAATATAATATAATAATATTAATAATTTTTACAACTAATATTTTGGTAATTCAAAATGTCATGTTTGATGTAAGCAAGGCTACGTTGCTCTTTTGCAACAGAAGGAAACAAGAACTGGGGTATGCTATAGCCAAATAACTTACCGGTCCACACAATTCTTGTAAACGGGTGACGTTAGGGGCGTGGTGCAACAACAGTGAATTTTCTTGTTTTTCATTGACAACTCAACAGTTCCTCAAACTCCTGAAAGTAAAGAACAGAGAGTAACTAACAATTAAAAATAGCTAGGCAGTTGTTTCAAACAAGTCTTCCTGATGTTTGCAACATGGCCTTGTTTTTGACCGAATATGTAATGAGGATATCCGAGATCAAGTAGGCTTAAGAAATTTAATAGAGCGACTTGGAGAGAGAAGATTTAAGTGGTTCGGACTTCGGACTTGTCAAAAGAATGACAAGCGCGAGATTAGCCTAGAGAGACCAAGAAGAAGAATTTCAGGTAGGAGACCAAGGTGCAGACCATGACAACGATGGCAGGATAGCAACCTGGAAAATATGTGGAACAGCGAGGATGAGACTGGAATGTGATGGAAAGGGGAGAAGAAGTGGAGAGGACATCTTCAATGCCGACCCAACGCAGTGTTGGGCAACAAAAAATGGTAGTGCGGTATATAGACCAATGACTTACCTCCACTTACTTAAACATCCTCCACGTTAACTGGTGACGATCAACGATGACCAGCAATGACAGTGAAGGGTCTTGTACTTCCCTCGACAACTCGAGAGTTCCTCGAACGCCTGAAAGTGAAACGCAGAGAGTAACGAACCATTCTAAGCTAACAGAGCAGTACCTGCACTTTTCTTTCACCCCTTCTTTAATGAAATACCTCCAAACTAGGGCACCACGTGCACCACTTGACGTTACCACTCCCAGAGCTTCTGCCGGACAAGTCCAATCAGCTTGCCCCGGGGACCAAAATTGACGGCATCGAGAAGAAAGATGACCATGACCATAAAGAACTGAAAGAGCTTGCCGAGAAGCACCTGAAGAAGCACTTTCCTCTTCAAGAGTGGGTGCACATCTTCACAGACGGCTCCTATGACTCGGCTACAAACAGAACAGGTTACGGCATCCACTGCATCTTCTTTGAAGAAGCCACTCCAATGGGAGTGGCGAAACATACTTCAACGCTGAGGTCGCAGCCATTGCCAGGGCGGCCGAAAAAATCGCCGAGACCCCCGCCTTCCCCCTCAACAAGACAAAATTTGTGATCCTAAGCGACAGCGTCTCAGCCATCCAATTTGTCTCTCAAGCAGCGAACCTCCATCCTAAATCGCTGCTTTTCAAAAACTCCCTTGTCGTCATCCGACAGCAAAACAAACTATTAGAGACTCAATGGATCCCCAGCCACTGCAAGATCATGGGGAATGAAAAGGCAGACTTCTTGGCCAAAAGTGCCACAAAAGCACCGCAACCACCAGCAGCGCCTCTCTCCTACCAAAATGTCAAAACTAAGATCAAGTCAACCACAAAAAGGATCTTCAGAAACACCACAGAAGAGACTTCACGACTAAAGAACTGGTGGACCGAGATCAAAAAAGGGCCAGACAAAGACTGGTCGAGGAAGACGGCCACCGCCCATTTCCGGCTTGTAACCGGTCACGACGTCTTGCAGCACCACCTGCACCGCTTCAACATTACCAACGAACCGGCCACCTGCAAACTTTGTAATTTAGAAGATCAAGACAGAGCGCATCTCTTCAGATGCGCCGCCCTCAGGAATGACATTGACTCCCTGCCCGATGACCTGAGCAGGATAGAAAAGGATGGCAGTCTTATATTGGATAGCAAGACAGAAGAATGGCTGAAGAGGCCAACTTTGCACAAGAAAGAAAAAAAAAAAAAGGGCACCTGTAGCGATGTTATTATCTCCAATAATCCCAGGATCATCGGCATCTTCTCCCGAATCATTCATGACGCGAGCGAAAACAATAAACAAAAAATGTAACAGATTCCAAAGCGAGGTACGACGTAAAAAGCAACAAGTAAAAAGTAATAAAAATGGCCTCAAATTGTTGTTGCACCGATTGCCGCGATTGGTTGTAAATGAAAGGCCAGAACTACCAACAGCCAACAAGAAAACCGATTATACGGCTGTTGTGGAAACTCGTTTAATATGTTTTAATGATCCATGTCTGGATGTGGATATCCACTTTTAAAAAAAACTTATCTAAAAAATAATAAGTTCCTAAGTAGGCCTACATGAACAATGATTATTTCGGTTTTATATTTACACTTGCCATTCGATGAAGATTTGTTATTTTGTCGTTGGCACCATTGCTCGTAGCATCTTCGACCTAAACTTCGACCTTCACATGCGCGCGCATAGCAGCGAACAACGAAACTGAAATATCACACGAGAAGTTTGAAATAAAGAACGAACTTGGATATTTTCAAACTCGAACCTTGTTTTTACAATTCAAAACGTGAACCAAACTTCTTTCGAATTTGAGATCAAGTTCGAATATCCATTGTCGCACATCCCTATTGGACACATCCCTATTGGATAGAATAAAATCTAGAAAATGCTGATGAAAAAATAAATACTAAATAGCAAATACGTATTAAATTTTTAAAAAAATGCTAAATATTAACTTTTTTAACATATCTCTAGGTAAGTCTAAAGGCTAGAGCAGTGACTTACCGGTCAAACAAATCCTCCCCATTAACAGGTGCCAGGTGGCGACAACGACGACAAGCAACCCAATGAATATTCTAGTCTTCTAGTAGTAGTTTCCTTAGTGACTCGAGAGTTCCTTGAACTCCTGAAAGTCAAACACAGAGAGTAAAGAACAATTCTAACAGAGCTAGGGTCTAGTTGTACCAAACAAACCTTCCTGATGTTTGTAACAATGAGTCAATGATGCACTGTTTCTATAGTAGGCCTAGGTCCTTTCTACCCAAAACCCCAATTTTACCTAGTATTTTGCACCCAATATTGTGTCAATCAGAATCAGAAATGCTAGCCGTGTCTACCTACTTTGAAGACGTTAGTTGGTAGGTAATAGATTCTGACTGCAGTGTTTACAAAATTGTTAAATAGTACAGTTCAACATAGGCTTAGGAGGTCCAAATTAAAGAACTGCTATTTTCCCTGAAAACTTCTAATAGTCCTACCGGTCCGGTATTGAGCTTTCCTTCATAAGTCTCGGCTGAATCTAGGGGCCTACCCACAAAGTCACAAACTTAACAAAATGAAAATAAAATGTATTACTTCAATATCAATGAATACCGGTAGTCAATTAAGTAGACACTGCCCATCAAAATATCTTAGGTCTAAACTCTAAAGTATTGGTAGGCCTATGGTAAAGTAGGCTAAATAAATATTTTTGGTTATCCTACATATAAATCACAGGCCCAATAAAAAACATAAGCCCGACTAACTCACCAGCTCAACCCAACAAGCAGACGACAGAGATGGTCTTGTCTAGAATCCCGCATCAAGAGTTGTCGGCGAAACAAGTGAAGACGGCAGAGTGGCTGTGGTGATGACAACGTAGGCCTAGCTAGCCGTGAGAGACCAGGGTAGGCTTAGGAAGTGTAGAAATACTCTTGTGTCAAAGTCAAAGCGGTCTTGACGGTGGTTAGTTCATCTCACTCCTGAAATTTAAAACATCTGTTCTAAAATGGAGGTAAAATGGTACATGGGCATAAATAATTATAGGCTGTTGGATTGCCTATTGGCATTGCACATGCGCATGTATGCCGCGCATGAAGACCTCCATTTGAATCACTGTTCCGTAACCAGAAGCTCTTACAGACAAGTGTACGTGCAAAGGGACTTGAAGGTAGGCCTATAACTTAAATCTACACTACCGGTACCTATATTTAGGCCTCACCTAATACAAACCAGAACTTACATAAATTCAACTCAACCAGGAATTGAACCTGGGTCTCCTGCTTGCTGCATGGACTTCTTTAACCACTTGACCACCAAGCTAGAACTATAAAGCACCAACAACTAAGAAGTTATTAAGTTACCGGCTGGATGGTCAAGTGGTAAAGATGTCCGCCCGACAAGCAGTTGGATTTTTTCAATTTATGGATTGTGTTATATATCAATTCCACCTACGGGAATGTTTCCCGACTAAACGAAATCGAGAAATAGGCCTAGGATATAAACATAGCTCACTCACCAGGTTTAACCAGCGAGGTCGACGGCTGAGACGAAGAATGAAGAAGCGTCGATGAAACAAGTGAAGTGAAGATCTCAGACGGTCGGGTGGCTCAGCAGCTGATGGTGGCGACAAGTCTTGCGAGAGCTAGGGTAGGCCTAGTGGCTAGTGTAGAAATACAACAACACAACACACAACAATACAAAACACAAACAAAACAAATTGGATTCTCCTTTTACGATCAAAAAATTATTGTCTTTCTAGTTTCTTCCACAAATATTGAGAAATTGTGATTTACACTTTTGTTTCAAGTTTCATGTTCTTTGAGAGTCATTATTGAAATGGACACACGATGCACTGCATGGTTGAATAGAAAAAAACCTATTAAACGCGCAAACAAAGCAACATGCCCTTGGTAGGTAGGCCCTACCTTCGAGTTAAAACTTTATATGAAGAATAAAAAAAATTGAACTAGGCTCCGAGGCACAACTTAATTACAATTCAATTCAATGACTACCCTATTAGTACTATTACAATACAAATCGTGAAGTTGATAATTTAGTAACTTACATAAATGCACCGGTAACTCAATAATATTAAAATCTACCAAGGCATTAGGATTTGTCGTTAAATTTTTAACGCGGATGTAGCGTAGTTCGGTAGCTCCGTGAGTAGAACCTGTAGATGTTCTTTCTGAAACAAAGAAATACAAACATATTCCTAATGTTGGCTTAAGTTCGAGGTCTAGACATACTTGGGGAAGTTCCTTTAAAAAGTTCCCTTTTATTTACAAGTTTATTAAATGCGACTTCAGAGTGACTGATGTGCAACTAGCAAGAATGTGTACGGCTGACAAAGAGCACGGTGAGCGGTAGGGTCAGGAATCATGAAACATATGATATGAAAATAATAAATGATAAGTAGGCCTAGGTAACAGCAAGGTTGTTTGCTAACGAATACTGAAAGTGTTGCCAAGTACAAAATTGACGACTTTTGTAACTGGAACGTTTTAAGGAACTTTCTACAAAATTTACCTTTAAACAAGAACTTGATCACTTTAAAAGTTTCTCAACACTAAAAGGGATCTAGTTCCTTAAAAAGTTCCCCGAAAATGGAACTCGTTCTTTTAAAAAAGCTCCTTTCCCAAGTATGGGTCTAGATGGCCTTTGAAGTGACCTTGATAGCTAATATTCAATACCGGTAAGCTATTAATTAACAACACACAGCACAAGCCCTGAATAAGAACAGACATCTAGACCTAACTAACGCCGCTTTATCTTCTAGATACGTAGCGCGTTTAGACATTTATTAGGGCTCACCGCCTGGGTAATCCATTGGTTCCTTGATAATTCCTAGCAAAATCCTAGCAAAGGCAGTGAGCCCAAGGTCTTGGTAACCATGGCAACCAGAGTCGATAAAGAAGTTTCCCCGGTTTATTGTCGGTAATCAACCCAAGGACCAAACAAGTACAATGTTGAATATACTAGGAAAACGCTAAAGTCCCGCCGCGTTGATGGATGAGCTTTTTAAAGTTTTTAGTTTGCGTGGGATATCTTTACTTTTGCAAGTGCTTTGTTTTGTTGCCTACGCATTGTAGTGGTTGTTGTCAAGTTTCTATTGTTAATTTTCAATTTTTATTATTTACCGTAAAAAACTTATATTAAAAGCTTTATTTCTATGAATTCTGGCTAACTTTTTCAACTTTTTCTTTTAAAAGGTAATACATCACCATAACCTTAATGTCCATGTATAATATGAACGTTGTAGCCCCACCCGTTTGGTCAGAATTGGACCAAATGGCACGAAAATATCGCACAAAAAATCAAAAAACTTATATTAAAAGCTTTTTTTCTATAGATTCTGGCTAACTTTTTCAACTTTTTCTTTGAAATGTACTACATCATCATAACCTTAATGTCCATGTATAATATGAACGTTGTAGCCCCACCCGTTTGGTCAGAATTGGCCCAAATGGCACGAAAATATCGCACAAAAAATAAAAAAAAATCGTAAAAGTACGATATTCATGAGAAATATTTCTTCGATTGTACCCAAAAACAATACACCTCTAAGTTCAGAGATTTCGAAGGTCCTGTCAAATTTTCATCAAGATCGGATATGCCGTTTGCCTGGGAGAGAGTTAACAGACAAAAAAACAAACAAAAAAAAAAACACCCGAGCTAAATTTTTTGGGGGGTCAGTGAAATTGAAGTCTTCGCTTCGCTCATCCAACAAATTTGCAGATAAGTAAGGTATTATTCGTTGACAATGGATGTTATAATATATATACATTTTTATATTAGATATTATCATTATTAGGCGTAGGTTCATGCCTCAGGCAAACTATTAGAATATATTAAATTGCTTGACATGGATTTGACTACATCCAGTTACATACTTTTAGACGGTGAGAACGCCACATTTCTAGGGCGGTGAGTCCCAAAATGTTTAACACACGAACATCCAAACGCGCTTCTCTATTAACGTAGTTAATAAGATCCAGGTCTCTAGGCCTAACCAGGCAGAGACGCTGGAAGAGACTGCAAGGCGTGGGTGGCACAGCATCCAAACTTAGTTTTAAGATAACCCCAAACCATTGAGTTCTCCCGAGAGGGATTCAAGAATGGGAACTGGTGATGAGGGGTTTCCGGAAATATTCAATTTGGAAAGTTTTGGAAAGTATCCGGGAAATTTTCCGCAAACAAATACATTTTCTATGATGTCCTCCATACAGCCTATCATTCATAAAAAGAATGCAATTTATTCACGGCAGTTTAGGCCTAATAGAATGACAAACTATGTAGGGAATAACTTTTGTACATACTAGTAGGCTGCTATCGAGTACTGACAAGTGACAACAGCTGATGCTTGGAAATTGAGATTTTTTTAGCTCAGCCAGCACAAATTATTGTATTATTATCTTAGAACACATGTCTTAGTTGTTATTTTCCGACCCACATCCCTAGTGTGAACCATTTAAAAGTCATAACAAAAGCCCCTAAAAATGCACTACAATCTCTAAATAGGGTCCAAAATTTTGCACTCAGAATAGTTACTGGAGGTGTTAAAACCAAACCTATAGTAGCTATGGAAGCAAAGGCCAATATTCCACCCCTAGAGGCTAGACAAAAAGCTGGAGGGATCCTATATGAAAAAGTGCTAAGACTGGATCAGAACTACTGGGATAAAGAAAGAACCATGTGGAAAACATAAAACCCATGTAACATTCATAACGAAGGCACGACAAGTCAATGAGCATTTCATTGGGAATGAGGCAATTAACAACAGACAAGACCTCCTACCACCAAGCATAAATGTTGCATTGTAATAAATCCCACATGCATTGACAATACCTATAAAATAAATAAATAAATTGGATTTAGAGTCTACCCACTCAGTTATATAACTGATTTTCAGTGGGGGACAGTAAATCAAAGCGACTGAGCCTACCCTGTAGGCCCCGACGCAATCGGCGAGTGAGCGATAACCAACCAAAGATCAATATTTTTAATAGGAAATATAGCAATCAGTGGTATGGACAGTGCGAACACCCGCGAATCAACGCCAGAATCAACAAGGCCGATTCAGAACAACTCTGAATTTATTATGTGCTTCGTTGCAAGGACGGCTCCAAAGTCACCGTTTACAAACTCTTAAAGACACGAACTGATGGACTTAAGTCCAAATCGGAAGTTAAAAAAATTCTGACTTTGACGGGAATCGAACCCTGGACCTTCTGCATTGGAAGCAGATATGCTAACATCAAGACCAACGAGGCAACCTGACATCAATGGTAAGAAAAACAAAACAACCACTCATTGGTTCAACTAAAGAAATTGACATTGGCATACATTTGCCAGAAATACCCAGAAAATGAATGGCTACATCTGTATACAGATGGATCAGCATCCCCAGGGGAAGGAAATGCAGGCGCAGGGTATATACAGCCGAGAATTTGAGGCTTCCTACCCAGCTGGTGCTAATGGAAGCAATTATGATGGAGAAATCCGAGCAATAGTTGAAGCACTATTGAAACTTACAAAATCTGAAAACCGGAAAATTGTGATCCTATCAGACTCCAAGACTGCCATTGCAGCCATTGCAAATAGGGAGGAAACAGAACCCGAAATTAGACAATGTAAACTACAGATTCTACGCCTCATGAATGATGGGAACAAAATTGTGCTACAATGGATACCGGCCCACTGTGGCATATATGGTAATGAGAAGGCCGACTACCTAGCCAAACAAGGAAGCAAAAAGCAACAAGAAAGTAAAAAAAATGTCCCATAAATCTCTCAAATTTCACCTGCATGCATCGACGGACAAAGTAGTCCGTAAGGAATGGCAAGAGAAGGGGCAGAATAAACTGTGGGAAGATTACCCTAAAATGAGGCCGACTGGTGAACGTAAGTGCTACAGTAGAAAAATAGAAACAGCTCAATTTCGGCTTCAAACAGACATGATCTACTTGGAAAGCACCTCCATAGATTTGGAAATTTTTTAATCTAGTGTCTGTCGGATCTGTGGAGCTGGCGAACAAGACAGGAAACATCTTTTTCAATGTACATATATAAAGGTTGAATGGGACAAAATGCCAAATGGCATGGATCGGAGCGAACAGGAGTCCTATAGTCCTATAACTAGAAAACACATGATGACATGAATAATGTCAATTGTTGGCATAAGAAAAGAAGAAGAAAGAAGACATTTTTTTAAATAAGCCTAAGCCCTAGTTTGATTACTATAGCCTAGATACCTTAACTTGGGCAGAGAACTTTTGTTTGTACGCACACTCACCGCAATAACAAAACACCAATAAAGAAGCCTGTTAGTAACTAGTGTTATTTTCCCCTGTGCTATTCAGCCGTTACTCCGAGTCGTTTTCTAAAAACTTTCCCAAAGACCTTTTTCTCTGTATGTAGGCAGTAGTCTAGGCGTACTCGAAAACAAATATTATACTACACACCGAGCTTTGCTCCATAACCTCGAAGCCTACAAATTAGTATTCAGGAGCCAAGTCGCTTGAAGCGTAGTAGGGCCTAGGCTTAGCATCCTGTGTGGTAGCTATCGAGGTTCCTTCCGGAAACGTTCCGTAAAGCAATCGGTCTGACCGGACTGGTCGTCGATAGGTGTGTTTGGTCTTTTCGGTTGAGCCCAATAATGGCACAGTTTTGAGCTCGCACAGTCAGCGGGACAATACTAATGAAACGATCAAGTGATGCTGCTATTATTTATTTGTGACAAATACGCATGTCCGGCAATGTGTAGGCTAGTCTTTGCGTAGGCCTATGCTCTAGGCCAAATAATAGGCCTATTTAGGTTGAGCTCAACCCTCGACGTGTCTAGCCCTACTCGTAAAACAAGTATAATAAATAAATAAATTAAGTAATTTTTATTTAAGTCTACCCACTCAGTCATAACTGATTTTCAGTGGGGGACATTAAACCAAAGCGACCAAGCCAACCCTGTAGGCCCCGACGCAATCGACGAGTGAGCGATAACCCAACAAAAGATCAATATTTTTATAGTAGGCCTAGGCCTAAATATAGCAATCAGTGGTATAGACAGTGCAAACACCCAATCACCCATGGATCAATGCCAGAATCAACAAGGCCGATTCAGAACAACTTTGAATTTACGAAGTGGCTATTTAACCGTAGGCTACGGACAAATTAACAATAACAAATCGTACGTAGCAAAAACGAAGATCTACGAAGATCTGCGGAAATAACCGAAGGCCGTACGATACCACCTAACTAGGCCAATAGCTTCAAATATCACAGTGCATTGTGGCAGAGTGGTAGCGCGTCCGAATTCTATGCGAAAGGTAGGCGGTTCAAATTTTCGTTTCGTCGTTTTTTTTTACCAAGTTCTATTTGGGTCCATGTTTTTTCTGCAAATGATTTCACTACATTCGGCCTTGTCGCAAACACAATTCTAGATGATAAAAGCGTTTAAAAAGTGCTAGGCCTAGGCCTATTTTAAGGAAAAGCCTTATCTCTACACCTCGACGTGTAGGTAGGCAGCCTAAAAAGGACTTTTGTTTAAAATAGCAACGTTAAAGGTCTTGGAAGATTTTTTTGCTACCAAAACAGCAAAAAAGGACGACACTTTTATTACGGCCTAAAGTCTACGGCTAAAATAGCATGCTTAAATTTACCGTAGTACAGTCTACGGTTAAATTGTATAACGTAATTTTTCCGTAGCTACGGTTAAATAGCCACAGCCTTGAATTTATTATGTGCCTCGTTGCTAGGACGGCTAAAGTCACTGTTTACAAATACCTAGAAACCCAAACTTCTGCCTAGGCCTATAGCGGGAATCGAACCCTGGACCTTCTGCATTAGAAGCAGAGATGCTAACCACAAGACCAACGAGCCACACAAGTACAGAAGATCTCGAAGGCCTAAGGCCTACCTCCACATGCTCTCCAAGCATTACAATCGAGACTTTGCAGAGCTCTCTAACAACTGATCTACCAACCCCTATGTACCGGTACATAACCAGCAAAATACAGAACGTCACATAGGCCTAGACTATATTTTTTAAAGTGCCATACTACTACAATGGAATGACCGATTCGTCCAGCCCAAGATATTGAGCGTTGTGGTCGCGACCACTCGTCAATCAGAACTATAATGGTAGTAGGCCTGGGCTACACTCTCAATGCGTAAGGTGGTCGCCCAATCCGATTTACAGAACGCAATAATAGAAGATCGCTCGACGGGTCGCATTTAGGCCTACTGAACGTAGACCCTACCCTTCATAGCATAGGCTAGGCCTGGGGTCTACACGGTTAATGTCCAATGCGGCTACTTTCCTTCAGGCTTCATCCAACCAAAATTTAAACATGACGAGCAACTTCTGGAGGTGTAACATCTAGACAAGTCAATGAAACCAGATTTTGTATGCCAAGGCCTAGCCTAAGCCCGAGCCAGCAACGATCTTGGTTAAGAGTAGAGCAGGCTCTCAAGCTGAGAGTTCCTAGTTCCCATGACCAGGGGCGTAGGATTAGGAATAGGAGGTGCAAGGGCAGTGGCGTATCCAGGAATGTACAATGGGGGGGGGGGGGCGCCATGCGAAACAGGAACGGGGTCTGGGGCAAAGCCCTAGCCGCCGGAGGCCTTTTGAAGGCGAAAAAAAAATTCACGTATTTGACGTTTTGAACGCCTGTAAACACGTTTTAGAGTCATGCAATACCAGAGTTAGGTTGTTCCCTCCTCATATTTTCTATGAATTGTGTATTTTTATTTTTATAAATATATTATTATATATATGAGCACATTACATAGGGCATGGAGGGGGGTTTCAACCCCATAACCCCCTTCCCCCCTTTGATACGCCACTGTACAAGGGACATGCAGTTGTGCCCGGGCCCTGAAAGGGGGCCCACGGCAAGAGGGGGCAAGGAAGCCCATCGAGCAGCCTTGCACTCAGGCGTTTGAATCTTTAGCTAGGACCTACGCCACTGCCCATGACTAGGGTCCTAGCCACCTAGGGCTAGCCTAGGCCTAGGCCCCAAAGGCCAGACCAAGCATCAGTTGTAGGCCTAGGGCCTAGGCTAGCTAGGGTCCAGGGCCCCTATTCAGTAACTTCACGGGTTCAACTCTGTCACGGGACCGACTCTGTAGTAACAGTAATCGTTCCGGTTGTTGTTGGTCGAGGTCGAAAGGTATGATTTACATGGCCGTGGACGGTCAAATGTGAACAAATGATTCGCAGTCAGTTGTCAAATATTCGAAATGACATAGATGTGTGTATTATTTCCAATCGGGGAGAAATTGGATTAAAATGGTATAATTTCATGAGAAAAGGGAACGCACGGGACTTTTAGGGGTAGCCCTTACTAGAGGTTGGTTTTTTGGCATACTATTGTTATTCGTTTGAGAAAGTTAATAATCTGGTTGTGTTTACGTGTAGGCCAAGGCTTATCATCCACCATTTTATACAAATATAACCGAGTCGGACTCGGTTGTCACGGATTATATCGCAACGATATCGACCTCAACTGGGTCGTCACGTTACAACAGAGACGATTACCGTTGGAAACAGCCCGGGTCCAACTCCGTCAGAGTTATAGAATCGCAGTCCAGGCCCTACAGGTAATTACAATTAATTGATACATAGGCTAGGCCTAGGCTATAAAGTGGCACAAAGAAGGCCCAAAATCGTCACAACTTACAGGATCCTTCCGAAAGACGTCTATGGACTATGAAGTTGACTTGCTTGGTAGGCCTAGGCCCTACCGCAGGGGCCCCAGCTCACCATTGGGTCTTGAAAACAACATTTAGACGACTCCTACAGACCTAAAACAGTAAAAAAATTGATAATTAGTGGACAGAGTACACATTGAAACTAAATATTACAGCACATAAGATATCTACATTAATAAATTTACCGTAATATTGCAGGGAAATCTTTTTGCCGGCCGTTGCGTCATAACGTTCGTGTTTTTTCAGCGCGTCTTCTTCTTCGCGGCCATGGATTGGACCCCTGGACCGCATCGGCCAGCTGCGAATAGCGGGTTGTTTGTTGTTTTTATTTAAACCACATGGCGGGGATTTAAAATAAATAAAAATATGACAAATTGCTAAATCGCTAGGAAATGCTAATTTTACTAAAAATAAAGGTTTTCTCAACCATAAATTAGCAAAATATTGTATTCTTAAGCTGACGAAATTAAATTTTACAAATATATTTCGAAATATCTTATTAGATGTGCACGAAACTCCCTTACATAATGGATTAGATTTTGAATCATTGATAGAAAGAAACAAAAACATAGATGCTACAAAATGGTAAATTGGCCCAAATTTAAAAAATGAAGTGTTAGGCCTGTATATATAAAATTTAAATCCTGTTCTACTTACCTCTGGGAGAGAAACAATTTATTTGACGGTAATTAATAATTATGAACAATTCCGTATCAAGCAGGAAAGCAGTGATAATCATATTCAGTTTTTGAGTTCAATTGTTAGTTATACCTAGAACGGCGGGCGTTGTAACCCAGCCTCCAGCATGGCTCAACCCCAGACAACTAAGACTTGTAGGTGGCTTGTTTGTAGAAGTAGATAAAAGAAACATATTTGGTTTTTGTCTTACCTTATATTTTATAAGGGAGAGAGATACCGTTTTATAAATCTTGTTGGTTCTGTTTAATTGCAAACCATGGGATATATTTATATTTTTTATGTTTGTTGATGGTTTATTATAATATGTTTACGGGAACATATTTTAACATCTCATGCATTGCAGTTTGTTCAGCTTAATATCAAAGTATGTGTCTTTTTTGTTCTGTTATATTCATGTTCGAATTTAATAATTTATTTTATTTTACATCACTTTGCGACAGTGTTGGCTAATGGCTAGCTAGAGCGTATGCGCTCAACTCTGATTCGGGAGGTCCCGGGTTCAAATGCCTTCGAGGCCGGCAATCATAACTGAAGTTTTTCCGAGGTTTTCCTCGGTCTTTGCAAATGCAACGGATTGAGTCTTCTTAAAAAGCCCTCAGACATCCCTAAATCCAATACACCTAGTTACACCTGAAGAGGGGCATAATTGCTCGGTTGCTCTCTATGCGGTTACCCACGATAAAAAATATTATGATTTTATTTTTTAAGTTAACCTTGCAAATATGTTTTAACATGATGGCAAGTACCAAAAATAATCTGTAGTAGTATCGAAAGTATGAAGACTTATACCGGTACCCTTTCCATCATTTTTCATCCAAATCTAACACCCTTTGAACCTTTTCACTGACGATCATGAAGATCCATAATAGGATATTAGCAGGAAAACTCCAGGATAAGCTGAAATTTTTTTTATCAATTAGATGATCTCTTTGGGAGGGAGGGAGGGAGGGGAGTAGGCCAGATACAGGAATCCGCGTAGACATAATAAACAACAACTTGAAATGGCACAAATCACAGTTTAATAACAATTTCAATAATCAACTTATCGAGAGAAGATAATGCACAGAACAATGTTTTACAAATAGCGAGTATAATATAAAATTGCAGAAATGTGTTCCCTGTTTGACAAAGCACTGATGCATAATCAGCCACGTTGCAGTGTTGCCCCGTCTCGTTCATGGAGCTGGATGGGCGGTACTATTTATAACTCCATGGTCAGTGGTCAAATCATCACAAAGGTTTTAGTTAGACTTAGGCTGACTTTTAGGCTCAGTCTCTACAGACTACTGTGGATTGAATCCAAAGAACTTGGCCATGTATTTAAATCAAGCATATCTACTAGTACTCTGCAATATGGTTACCGTAAGGAGCTAGGCCTAGCTATCAACTACGGCATGTCAGTCACCTGTTTTAGTAGGTACGGTACGATCCACTGCCTCCTAGATGCTAATCGTGGAGCAACGAGTATAGCATCTAGGAGGCAGTGGTACGAGCATAGAACGAAGTATTTCTGTCTAATGTATATGAAGTGTGGAGCAGATGAAAGTTGGCGATGGTAAATAACAAATGTGCATTATGACAAGGTCTAGTTGGGGTATAATGCATGAACTAGTCACTAATGGTACATGGCTCAACCAATAATGTCATGAAAAATATGTATGAATATGTAAGAAGACCATTGTTGATATTAATTAATAAAGTACTTAGTCCTAATTTGCGTTTACATCTTTGGATTTTGTGGTCTTCACACTTTATTTTATGTTGTACTAATGTTATTGTGATCTTCTTTTTAAGTACTGTATGAAAAGTGTTTTAAAACTTTAATTGATAACTCAAATTAAGCTAATCAAGGGCACATCAAGGACGAGTAGCCTAGTGAGAACAGGCATTGAGTCTCAGTGGTTGGCTACCAAAAGTACAGCGCGGGAACTGTATTTAGTTAAATAAGTCAGGAAAAGAATGGTAAATTAATGATCTGATGTAATGAAACTCTAATTCTTCTTAAACTTAGAACTCGCGTTACTGTGTAAGTTAGTAAACGTCTACGGGATTCTTCAATAAGCCATGATTCTCTCCTTGCCTCGTATCTCCTATGGGCGTTGTGACTGAAGCTCTTCTCGAACATTGTGCTTGGGGTCGGATACTCACGATAGGCAACGTGTCCAGCACAGGTCTGTAGTGGCGACAGTGGGCAGGACATTGCACTTGCCGACCGTGCGTTGGACACTCGCAAATCCGACACTCGAACCAAAGACTCGTCGGTGGCAGCTCAGTCACTCTGAAAAACACGGACGATAAGTCGGAGATGGTAGCACGGTTGTATGGCGGACAGCGGGGCATGGACATGCACTGCCGACCGTGCGTTGTGACACTCGCATAGACACTCGAACCAGATCTCGTCCGCGTGGCAAGTGTAAAACCTCTGAAAACCCCGGAGATCGTATAGTCTGGAGATGGTCCAGCACTCCTGTATGCGACAGCGCAGGACATCGCACTTGCCGACCGTGCCGTTGTGACACTCGCAACTCCGACACTCGAACCAGATCTCGTCCGCGTGGCAAGCGTCCACGTCCACCTCTGAAAACACCGCAGGATCGTATTAGTCTGGGAGGTTGGTGCATGAAAACATACGTCTAAAGGGTTTAGCGCAACAGCTGTTTATGAGGTATCAATCGCTTCATTATGAGATCTAGACAAATAATGTTAATGATGTCGGTCTCGCATTTTAGGGACGGCAAAAACAAGATGGTTGACAACAATGAATGAGAACCTATGAACTCAATAACAGCATGGCTCATGAAGAGAGAAGGATGAAGAGGAAAAGGATCGAACAAAATTCAAATAAATAAACTCATGACTTAATATACACAATTAAATTGTGAACGATGAGCTCTTGTCGGGGTTAGTGAGAAAAAGCGAGTCGAAACACTTGAAAACACGCAACAAGGGAATTTCAAAGAGCGATATTGCATCACATAACTTACCTTTTTTTATTCTTCAACCGTCATCATTCAATAGAAAATCAGACCAAATGGTTTGAGGCTGTCAACTAAAAAACACAAATAGAAGTGGACCTAACATCCTACCTTGAGGGACACCCGGTAACAGAGGCAATCAAGATGTAGCTCACTCTATAAACTCAATGGTTATAAGCTTGTTACTTTCCTTATCCTGCTAGCTTAAAAACGATATAAATGATGAAGGAACCCTCAAAGATATCAGTCGTTCTTACAAAACACAAAACTCAATAGCAAAAGCTCAACCCATATTGCCCTTACTTACTTTTTTTGGATTTTGCGGGTAAGACGAATTGGAACAAGTTGTATGGACATGCTGTGTCAAAACATTTCTTGCTCTTGGCTCTGCGGCAGAAACAGTTGGCGCATTGAATTATGGGGCGGGAATCTTCCTTCGAACACTGAATTCTCCATCCTGAAACATAGGGCTTTATTTCACTGCTTGATTACATTCATCGCCTGATCAGACCTGCAATATTGATGCTCAGGTTGCGTTCCGTAGAAGCGACCGTTCGACCACACTGGTCGTCTATAGGTCGTGACGTCACCAGTGGTTGGTCGCTTTGGTCGTGACCTACAACGGAACACTTCCGAACTAGAAACGTTCGAATTTTGCCAGCGGGAAAATGGCCCTGGAACGTGCAAGAGATGCGGCTATTATAATTGTGACAAATACGACTGCCAGGCAATGTGTATGCTCTAGGGCTAGGCCCAATAAATATTTGATGCTCATGTCCTCTAGGCCCTAGGCCTAGGCGAGGGTTTTAGAACAACCCTCGACTAGCTAGCCTACTAGCCTAGTAAAACAAGTACAGAAGAAATACGAAACCCTAATCCTCCCCATAATTTATGCTCCACATGCTCTCTAAGCATTCTAATCGAGACTTTACAGCTCAAACAGTTGATTTACGTACGAGTAAACATCAAAATACACATCAGCAGACATATATTTCAAAAATGGCGCCGTACTTCAATGAAACGACCACTACGCCCATCTCAAAACGTTGGGCGTTGTGGTCGCGACCACAGGTCGACCGGAACATTAACGGTACGCTCGGCAATGGGTAGAGTGGTCGCCCAATGTGATTTACGGAACGTTATAATCGAAGACTGGTCGACCGGTCGCTTCTACGGAACGCAACCTCAGTCACCGCCAAGATAATTATACTACACAAACAAATACAACAATTACAATAAAAATTCATATCATGTATAGTTTAATAGTCTAAGCAGCGAACGGACAATACATTCTGAAGTGGTTCTGAGTTAGCCTCGTTGATTTTGGCGTCTCCTAGGGATAGGTCTTGGCCAACTAGTTTGGTCAATGGTCAGTGTTTCATCTATTAAATACAGATGTCTGGTTGACTCCCATCCAGGAACATCGGAGAATAAGTAAACAAACCAAGGTGTCTATACCTGTTAAGTGTACAGTGGTGGTCTCCTCGATCATCTCTGTAGTTGTTGTTTCAGGGTTATCTTCCTCGCTCTCCGAGTCGGTAGCTTCAAGTTGTCCGCCGCTTGTGACGTCAGCTTCAGTACGAGCATTCTGGTTGGGGTTAACACTGTACGGAGTCGTATCTACAACGTTAGCTCTGCTTGGGCTAAACTTAGAACTATGCGGAGGGTTGAGTGTTTTATAAACAGCAACATCTGAGCTCTTATGAGAATTATGTTGGGGGCCCAAGTCACCTTTGGAACTATCTACGTGTATATCTGAAGGTGTTTTTTTATTATCTGCACCATCAGAACTACCTGAATGCGTTTTTACATTGACAGTACTTCCTAGGCTACCATAGAACTATTTGGGTAGTTATCGTCACTATCATGTACTGATTGGAGAGCTAGTTGTGTGTGAATCTATATTGACATCTGCTCCAGCGCTTGGTGCATTAAAGCGAGAATCACCCTCAGTACTTTCCACTGCAACAACACTGGGTTTGAAAAATGGAGGTCTACGATTAGTGGAAGAGCTGGTGATATTCGACTGCGGTTTAGGGTCTTTCAACAGGGCGTTCTCCTGGGTAATGTTAAGCCTATCGTATTCTGTCTGCAGTGGACATATTATTCCGAAACACCCAATGGTCTTGTTTTGCAAGCAGCTGCACTGCCTGCAGACCATCCATCTTGTCCGAGCTGTGCCGCACACAGGGGGCGCTGAAACAAGCGGTAAGTAGCTATAGTTGACTTTTAACCCATCCAGACATTACAACGAGGGATGCCCGTGGTAGTGTTAATTTTTTTTATTTTTATTAAATGGTGCATAGGGGTGAAATGCCTTAGGAACAAAAGGTGTCTGGGTGGGTTAAATTGAGCCAGACACCAGAAAGAAAGATCAGACAACCAAATCCGAAACAATTGCGTACGTGACGTTAGCAAACAACTCCTTTGGTCGTTAACGTTAACAATTGGCTGTCGTTTCAACTACGAACTTATTTAATTGACAACCTACATTATTGAAAGAAGATCACCATCACCACAAAGAAAAAAATTATAACCTGATGGACATAAACGTACCAATCACCCTGGTAGATCTGTATGTGAGAAACTGCTCAATGGGGCACTCGGTGGGACGACAGCTTTCCTCGATCGGCCAGCTATCATCAGTACAGTTGCAGTAGAAGCACAGGATGGCTCGCATGTTACTCTTGTCGCATGTGGCTCTCCAGCGTATAGCTGCAAACGACAGTCGAGCTAGTTTCAGGTATATAAGTGGAAGATAATACCTTCTCATAAGTCATAACACTAGTGTTAGGAGAAGATTAATGGAAGATCTCCCCTCAAACAATTTAGATTGGCGAGTTATGGCACGGAAAGGCATCGGCCTTTTTGGACATTTTATTGCCATTATTGGAAACATTTTCGTAACAATTTATTTCTTCCCCCTTGGTGAACAAAAACCACCCATGAAGGAGTCCAACATATAACGAGAAAGGAGTCCCAGTACAGTTGCAGTACAAGCACAGGATGGCTCGGATTTTACTCTTGTAGCATGTGGCTCTCCAGCGGATAGCTGCAAACGACAGTCGGGCTACTTTTAGATATATTAGTGAAAGATAATACCTTCTCATAAGACTAGTGTTAGGAGAAAATTAATGGAAGATCTCCCCTCGAACAATTCAGATTGGCGAGTTATGGCACGGAAAGGCATCGGCCTTTTTGGACATTTTATTGTAATTATTGGAAACATTTTCGTAACAATTTCTTTCTTCCCCCTTGGTGAACAAAAACCACCCATGAAGGAGTCCAACATATAACGAGAAAGGAGTCTCAGTACAGTTGCAGTAGAAGCACAGGATGGCTCGCATGTTACTCTTGTCGCATGTGGCTCTCCAGCGGATAGCTGCAAACGACAGTCGGGCTAGTTTCAGGTATATTAGTGGAAGATAATACCTTCTCATAAGTCATAAGACTAGTGCTAGGAGAAGATTAATGGAAGATCTCCCCTCGAACAATTCAGATTGGCGAGTTATGGCACGGAAAGGCATCGGCTTTTTTGGACATTTCATTGCAATTATTGGAAACATTTTCCGTAACAGTTTCTTTCTTCCCCCTTGGTGAACAAAAACCACCCATGAAAGAGTCCAACATATAACGAGAAAGGAATCCCAGTACAGTTGCAGTAGAAGCACAGGATGGCTCGCATGTTACTCTTGTAGCATGTGGCTCTCCAGCGGATAGCTGCAAACGACAGTCGGGCTATTTAGTATATTAGTGGAAGATAATACCTTCTCATAAGTCATAACACTAGTGCTAAGGAGAAGATTAATGGAAGATCTCCCCTCGAACAATTCAGATTGGCGAGTTATGGCACGGAAAGGCATCGGCCTTTTTGGACATTTTATTGTAATTATTGGAAACATTTTCGTAACAATTTCTTTCATCCCCCTTGGTGAACAAAAACCACCCATGAAGGAGTCCAACATATAACGAGAAAGGAGTCCCAGTACAGTTGCAGTAGAAGCACAGGATGGCTCGCATGTTACTCTTGTCGCATGTGGCTCTCCAGCGGATAGCTGCAAACGACAGTCGGGCTACTTTTAGATATATTAGTGGAAGATAATACCTTCTCATAAGACTAGTGTAAGGAGAAGATTAATGGAAGGTCTCACCTCGAACAATTTAGATTGGCAAGTTATGGCACGGAAAGACATCGGCCTTTTTGGACATTTTATTGTAATTATTGGAAACATTTTCGTAACAATTTCTTTCTTCCCCCTTGGTGAAAAAAACCACCCATGAAGGAGTCCAACATATAACGAGAAAGGAGTAAAACTGTAGTAAAACATTCAGTTACAGGAATCCTATTGATGTGATTTTGTCTATGATGCAGAAGGAAGGTGCTTTCTACGTCTCGTTGATGCAGCATGCTACCTTAATCGGCGAGGCTACTTCTTCTTTAGGTAACTAACTAGGACTAGGGTAGAGTCCTCCGCAGCATTTTTAGGGCACAACTTTTCCCTCAAAGAAACTAAATTTATTAACAGGCCGACTCATGTACCAATTATACCTTCGTCAAAACGCCGGACCTAGTAACAGGAGACGCGTGTCTTGACGTTGCCAAATAGAAATCAAAAGTAACAATGTGATCCCGCTTCGAACATGACACACTTATTTTACTTTTCTGTTATGTTGAACGGAGTGGAGCCTCCGTATCGGCAACGCTGTCCGAAGTCTGAGGCGCGCGCCAAAAGGAATTAATGGTTGACAGGTCTACAAGACTACTTATTCCGCTCTAATGAAGAGCGGCGAAATAGGCAGTGAACTCAAATTGCCGCGGAAAAGTATAACAACTAATGAACCAATCCATCCATTGACGGCAGATATGTCGTGTTCCGAGTGTGCTCAGTGAGTTTCCGCTATACTTGCTCCAACGAAAGAATGCAGATGCTTGGTAGTGGTGGGGGTAGAATGAATGCGCGGTAAAAGGAATGTCGCCTTTGTGTATGAAAGAGAAATATCTTTTACCAACGCAAGCAAAAATTATCTGTGCTAGATCACAGAGTTCCTACTTGTGCAAGATCCACTCTGAAACTAGCGTGAATAGAAAATGACAAAGTTGTTATGTTGGGAAATCAATTTCGTGCCACCTGCATTCTTTCGTTGGGACCACTATACACTCGGTTAAAAATAGGCAACACCTACCAATTAAGAGGGGGACATCCTAAGTCGAGAGCAACCGCGAGGTCAACCTGATGGATGGCTTGAAGCTGGACTAACAAAGATCACACACTGACCCTTCCTCACAATAGAATACCGTCTGCGTTCACTCGCCTTAGATCTTTTAGTAGAAATAGAATATAGATTCAAAAGTTTGATATAGTGGTTCCCACGAAAGAATGCAGATAAATCGAAAATGTTTTACCAACATAGCAACTTCGTCAACTCTCTTCACGCTGGCTCAGCGTGGATCTTGCACACAGAGGAACTCCGTGATCTAGCACAGATAATTTTTGCTTGTGTTGGTAAAAGATATTGATCTTTCATACACAACGACGACATTCCTTTTACCGCGTATTCATACGATCCCCACCACTACAAAGCATCTGTATTCTTTTGTTGAAGCTAGTATATCATAGTGAAGAATAGTGTGAATTTGAAGTGAATATGAATGAATGAATACCCTTATGGATGAGTGAAACTACCCTCTCTCAGCTATGGCCAGACCATCGGGTAAAAAGGGCTGATTCTTGTTTCCATTCTCAGACCCTCTCAAGTTTGGGTGTTCCCCACTATAGCGTTGACGGTCAGCTTAATCAGTTTGCTGGCCGGCTTAAAGGCAATCTTGAAAATCACTAATGACTCTGCTTACCTAGAGTGGTGGGGGTACTATACTAAGCAGACTCAGCGAGACCACTTCAGAATACTGGAATGCCAACTTTTTCCCACATCTTGCTGCTAGCAAACATGAACCAGGCTATACTATAGTGGCCCCAACGAAAGAATGCAGATGCTTGGTAGTGGTGGGGGTAGTATGAATGCGCGGTTAAAGGAATGTCACCTTTGTGTATGAAGGAGAAATATATTTCACCAACGAAAGCAATAATTATCTGTGCTAGATCACAGAGTTCCTCCGTGTGCTAGATCAACGCTGAGCTAGCGTGAATACAGTTGATAAAGTTGTTATGTTGGGAAAACAATTTCGAGCTTTCTGCATTCTTTCGTTGGTACCACTATAATAGGGTTTGAAACTCAAAGGAAAACTGCGTGCACAGCTCAATAGAGAGCACGGTCGCGGTTTATTTCTTTAGCCGCGTGTTAACATGGACTCACTTACGGCGTGGTGTCCCCGGTAGCTCGACGATGTTGTAAGCCTCCGTTGGTTTTGGTCGTAAGCGTGTGTGGTCATGGGTGTGGCGGAAGAAGGAGTCAGTGGTCACGATCAGCAGACCGAGCGTCAAGAGTTGCAGCATTGACAACATCCTGTAACATAAGGTTCGTTCGTTCGCACACACTTTTGTGAAATGAGCCACTTTGGCCTGTTCGTTCGCTTCAGTGTCAAAACTCGCTCTCATAACACTAGCCCAACAGCCAGTGTTCAATGTAGACTATAGGTTTGTTCATTAATTTTGTCCTCTCTGAGACTGATTATGAACAGTTCGGAACTCAGCGGAAACGAGGCCTAGTACAGGAAGTTCGGGATTTAGAACGGATAAAAACATGTGTTCTTACCTTTCAGTCAGAGATGAACACCATCTGCAAAATGTATTGTTTGAGATGTTACCTCATTTTTGTTTGTTACCTCGATTATTAATTAGTGTAGGTTGTATCTACCAATCTAGCCAAAATAATGCCATGTTTGTCATTTTATCATTAGGCCCTAAGTGTAGCGAATGTCTCCTATTTTATTGAAACGTAGTTCTGACTTTTGATTCTATTGTATTTCTCTATTTCATTGTAACGTAGTATTGTTTTATGATTAGTAATATCTTAATAGTTTATAGTTTTAAGTATCAAGCGCTCACAGAAGTGAAACAGGCATGCCATGCTATGGGGCTCTGCCCTATCTGTTTCTCTTCTACAACCATGCTGGTATTCTCGTTACTTTACTGTTTAATGTACATTGTTCATACATTTGTAACCTTGTATACATGAGAATAACATGTGGATTGTAAAAATAAATAATAATAATAATAATAATAATAAATAATAATAAATTGAAAACTAGGATTAACATAAAAAGCGTATTTTGTGTGAAATTTATGGCTTACGATGATTTAATAACTAAAACTAGGAAAACGCTAAAGTCCCGCCGCGTTGATGGATGAGCTTTTTAATTTTTTTAGTTTGCGTGGGATATCTTTACTTTTGCAAGTGCTTTGTTTTGCTGCCTACGCATTGTAGGTGATTGTTGTCAAGTTTCTATTGTTATCTGTCAATTGGTATTATTTACCGTAAAAAACTTATATTAAAAGCTTTATTTCTATGGATTCTGGCTAACTTTTTCAACTTTTTCTTTCAAAAGGTACTACACCACCATAACCTTAATGTCCATGTATAATATGAACGTTGTAGCCCCACCCGTTTGGTCAGAATTGGCCCAAATGGCACGAAAATATCGCACAAAAAAATCAAAAAATTTATATTAAAAGCTTTATTATTATGGATTCTGGCAATCTTTTTCAATTTTTTCTTTCAATAGGTACTACATCACCATAATCTTAATGTCCATGTACAATATGAACGTTGTAGCCCCACCCGTTTGGTCAGAATTGGCCCAAATGTCACGAAAATATCGTACTAAAAATCGAAAAAAATCGTAAAAGTACGATATTTATGAGAAATATTTCTTCGATTGTACCCAAAAACAATACACCTCTAAGTTCAGAGATTTCGAAGGTCCTGTCAAATTTTCATCAAGATCGGATATGCCGTTTGCCTGGTAGAGAGTTAACAAACAGACAAAAAAAAAAAAAAAAAAAAAAAAAACAAACAAAAAAAAAGCACCCGAGCTAAATTTTTTGGGGGTCAGTGAAATTGAAGTCTTCGCTTCGCTCATCCAATAACCGTTGAGTGAATCTTCAGTTCACATTCCAACCAACAAACTTTCCCCATAACCTTACTTTCATCCGTGGTAATTCGAATTCCCGCCGTACATTACACTCTGTTTTATCCACTCCTCCTTTCCCGTCAGAACCGTTCTGTCTTAAAAAAAGTCGATTGTTATCCCTATACACAAAAAAAGAGACATTCATATTCCAAACAATTACCGACCCATCTCATTACTTTCATCATTTTCGAAAATCTTTGAACTCATCATGCAATCCCGCATTACCTCGTATTTCACTGAATTTGATATTCTTGATAACTGTCAACATGGCTTTCGTTCTAAGAGATCCACGACTACTGCTATTTTCTCTTTTTTATCCTCCCTCTACTTGGCACTAGATAAGGGTGACTCTGCCATTGGCATTTTCGTTGACCTTAGCAAAGCATTTGACACTATTGATCATAAAATTCTTCTTGCAAAATTAACATCTTTATGTATTAATGGACCTGCCCTAGGTTGGATCGACTCATTTTTATCGGACCGCACACAAGTTGTCAAAATCAAGTGAGCAACCTCTAGCGTACCAGTTCTATCTAATCCTCAGAATGTACAAAACGGCGTCCCACAAGGTTCAATTTTAGGACCTCTTTTCTTTATAGAATATATTAATGATCTACGTCAATTTCTACACAACAACAATACTATTCCTATCTGTGTTAAAGCGGTACTCACACTTTATGCTGATGACATCAATTTTTTACTTACGTCATCCAAGGAGACTTCCTTGCAATTGACCAAAGCTGCTAATTGTCAAGTTTCCCAAATGTTATCTTACAGTACAATTAATAATCGACTTGCAATTCAAACTACTAAAACATTTTTCCTGAATTTCCGCACTAGTACTCGGCAAGTGCTCTCGAGTCCATTAATCCGTTTAGAGGGCCACAGTATACCAAGAGTAGTAACCACCAAAGTCCTTGGGCTTACCATAAGTGATTCGTTAGACTGGGGCCCCCATATTCAATCAATTGTTCCTCGCCTCCTGAGTGGATGTTTCATGCTCCGCAAACTGAAATTAATTGTTAACCCTCCCATACTTTTGATGGTATATCATGCGTTTATTCATTCTCTTATTTCCTATGGCATCATTTTTTGGGGTCCTACATCACCTCACGCTAAACGTATTTTTATTATTAAAAACGTGCTGTTAGGATAATTGCTGGAATATCCAGAAGGCAATCATGCAAAGCACATTTCAGAAATTTACGTATCCTCACACTAACATGTACGCTTATATCTCTGCAGCAACTTTTGTATATTCCAATCCTGACCATTTTCCATTAAATGATGCCCACCATTCCCATTTAACTAGATATAATACTAACATTTTCATACCAAAATCAAGCTACACATTCTTTGACAAAAGCCCGACTCACGTTTGTAGTACAATATTTAATAAATTACCAGCTTCAATTAAATATTCCAACTCACACTCTTTAAGCATAAATTGAAAGACTTCCTTATAAATAAAGCTTATTACTCATTAAGAGAATTCCTTGATGACCATTGAACAATTAAACTTATTATTTTCACACTTCTCTCACACCACTTTTTTTCTCTCTTCACTTTGGCTGTGATTTAAAAAATTGTAAAATGTATTCATGTAATATTATCGTATTTATTATGTTAAATAACAAAAGCATTAGGATTGTTATTCATATTTTGTAGTATATTGTAATGACCATAATCTGTATTAATTGTATTTGTATTTGTTGTTATTATTTGTAATTTGTATTTGTCCCATATATATGCAATGCATATATCAGTGGACTGAAATAAATAAATAAATAAATAAAAATAAATAAATAAAAAAACATGTTCGGTCTGTTCTAGAACAGGTCTGGAGAGAGACGAACACTACTCGAACACTTGTTGTTTTTTCGTTTTTTTGTTGACAGTTCCAAACAGTTCCGGACGGACAAATAAACAAACCTACTGGCTTAATGTTAACACTAGGTCCGCGAACGAACATACCTATTGAGAGATGGTTAGTTAGTGTTTGGTTCACCGAGTCTGCTTATCAGGAATGAATCAAAAGTAACCTTCAACAGCAACGTTTCTTCGTGTTCTGTGGAGTGTCTGATTTTTTGAACTGATATAATATTAATTTTTGTGAAAACCATAAATGGAATGTATATTTTTTTGTACTAGGAAAACGCTAAAGTCCCGCCGCGTTGATGGATGAGCGTTTTTTTTTTTGCGTTTTGTGCGTTTGTTTGCACTTTTCCTTTGCAAGTGCTTTTTGAATGCATTGTGGAGGTGATTGTTGTCAAGTTTCTATTGTTATTTGTTAATTGGTATTATAAACTTCAAAAAACTCATATTAAAACCTTTATTTCTGTAGATTCTGACTAATTTTTTTAACTTTTTCTTTCAAAAGGTACTACATCACCATAACCTTAATGTCCATGTGAAATCTGAACGTTGTAGCCCTACCCGTTTGGTCAGAATCGGCCCAAATGTGACGAAAATATCGCACTAAAAATTGAAAAACTAATATTAAAACCTTTATTTCTATAGATTCTAGCTAACTTTTTCAACTTTTTCTTTCAAAAGGTACTACATCACCATAATCTTAATGTCCATGTGAAATATGAACATTCTAGCCCCACCAGTTTGGTCAGAATCGGCCCAAATGTCACGAAAATATCGCACTAAAAATCGAAAAAAATCGTAAAAGTACGATATTTATGAGAAATATTTCTTCGATTGTACCCAAAAACAATACACCTCTAAGTTCAGAGAAAACGAAGGTCCGGTCAAATTTTCATCAAGATCGCGTATGCCGTTTGCCCGGAATCGAGCGAACAAACAGACGGAAAAACAAAAAAAAAAACAAAAAAACAAAAAAAAAATAAAAAAACACCCGAGCTAAATTTTTGGGGGGTCAGTGAAATTGAAGTCTTCGCTTCCGCTCGCTACGCTCGCTCGCTCATCCTAAAATGACGAAACTAGTCATATTTTGTTTAAATAAGATGATTTTAGTATGATGAATAATAAATGAAATGAAAAATAAATATATGGTTAATATGACCTCAGTTTCAAGCGCATTTTCCCTTCACTGAAAACAAAAACGCTCAGCCGTCAACGTGACTAGTGTAAATAATATCGCAAAGTCCTATTTATACACACCTGGGTTAAGGGGCGTCCACCAGGTTGAAATCCTAAGTGAGCCACTGAAGAAAATTTAATGTGACAGAGTTTTGCAAGCATAAATACTGTACAGCTATAAACTATTAAGTAAATCTTTTACCTTTATTTGATAGATATATACACGTGTCCAGGCCTTCGTTTGCAACACCTCTACGTAAATGTTACTTGAGAGACGAGGAAATGGACAATCCCCGTGGACTCTGATGGTAAAGTGTCCTACCTGTCTCGGCAGCCTCTGCTTTCCGACGTGTGTGGACTCCACGGCGACATCCGTCAAGTGACAAAACAAGGCCTATTATGATGTCGTCGAGTGGCCGAGTGAAGAATGCGATTGTGATCTGGTGTTTTGGAAACACTAGGATAATAATGCAACCGTTGTGTTCAACCAGTGAATGTGTGGACACAACAGGCCGGGGTATCAGGGTACCAGGAACGAGATGCCGCGTATGCTCAATGTAAACAACTGAGGTACCGCGAGGAGTTTCGCATCATTGTTACGTCATAGTTATAAACATAGTCATCTGTGGTGAGAACAGCAGACCGTGTGTCTTTATTTATTTAAAAAACTGATTTACAAAAGAGGACATCTAAGTAAATCTAATTACATAGATGCAAACACAACAATGAACAACAGTTAAGTAAATATTTGAAATAGTTTAATATTACAACAATTTTATTAAAAACACAATAATTTTGGTAACAAATTCAAAAAGGATATTATATTCAATTAATTAGAACCAAAAAAAAGGAAAAAAAAGAAATAAAGAAATTAAGAAAAAAACATCAAAAAATAGAAAAGAATTAAAAGAAAACTGATTTATTAGACGATTGCACTCAAACGGATAATATGAGGTTTGCCAAAAATCAGGAACCGTAAATGAGGGAGTATAACCAAACTTATATCATACTCACATTTTAGTTATCAAATAGTTGCTACAGCTGTATCAACATCATTCCACGCCGTCCAACCGAGGTGTGGGCGCGGAAAGTAATAACCCCCCCCCCCCCCCCATTAGATTCCGATTTTGATTGCGAAAATTACCAAATCCCCCATTTTGTAATTTTCGATTTTTTACGTGGTTTTAGCCTTTGAACATTGAAAGTTCGCATTTTTTAGATCTGTAAATCTTAAAGCCGCGAGGAATATCTCCTCACTAAACTTGCAAACCTCGAAGATGTAATATTTCGAGACCAGGGAACTCGAGTCATCATATTAGAAACCTCGAGTTTTGTTGAAGTATCGGTGATAATTTCTTTGTAATTTAGCAACATGGGCAGGAAGAGTTACCTACTTTTTATACCATTTTAACTCTCCACACCACTTTGCTCCCTGTTTTTCAATAGTAAGTTTAACGCTACTCAATTGTTTTATAAAAGTAAAATGTTTGTCAAATAATAACTGACCGGAATCATTTACTTTTTAGAATTTTAACTTTCGCTCACATGAAAAGTCTATTAAGCTTATTTTATTAAGCTTCAATGGAAAAACTTTCAATTTAACATTACTTTCAAGAAACAATTTTCGGGACTATCAGAAGAATTTGATATTCAAATGTAATACATTTCGAGGCTAAGCGTAAGAGATAAAATATTAACATTTTCCTTTGGGCGGTAGAAACGTAGAGAAATAAAATTTCTGCAACAATCGTTACAAATGTATTTTCTAAGGTAATTGAGATAATATGCAATTCGTAGATCGATACAGAGATAGAGAAACAGAGCTCCCATTACTATTTAGCAGAATTTAACGTTAAAAACAAACCAGAAAGTACAAAATACATTTGTATACATTCAGGATTGCAATAAATATTCAATTATCAATCTCCCTATACGGGAGTTTTTCCGCCTAACCAATCGAAAAGAAATACAGAGCATGTTGGATAAAACTTTCAGTCCCAGCTAACTTCGATTAAAGTTCGTGTAAAACAAACCAGAAAGTACAAACACATTTGTATACATTCAGGATAGCATTATATATTAAATTAGCAATCTCCCTAAGGAGTTTTCCGCCTAACCAATCAAAAAGAAATACAGTGTGTTGCATAAAACTTTCAGTCTAACTAACTCTGATTAAAGTTAAGACTGTTCAAGAAATCAACCACGGGGATTCAGTATTAACATTTAACTCATTTCCAAGAGAAGTAAAGTAATGACATCGATCAACCATTTAGATTTCTAGTCTGTAAAAGTTTCTAGACATCCAAGACACTTTATGTTGTTTTATTTAGGTGTGTTCACACACTACATTATATTTAAAAGCTTTCTTTGAGGTTTTTGTGTTTTGTTTTCTCTCTGTTTTGTTTGAAAACACCTGTTAGAACTTCTGCCGTAAGTTCAGGCCCGCAGTAAGAGGCCATCTATCACAGCAGCTCGAGCCAAGCCTAGCATCAGTTGGGTATCTTATCTAGAACCAAGGAGGGAAAACTTTTTCACGCTGTAGGGTAGACCAGAGTGACCCTCTTCAGGTTATTACGGGTTCGGGGCAACTGTGAAGGAAATGTCCTAGGACTCTTTTTAGAGGACTCAATCCTAGCATTCGTGGAATAAACTTTCAGTCTGGGTTGCCGGTTATAAGTGCTTACTTCATAAAACATTTCTTCGATTTGAATCCGGAATACTTTTTGGAGATTTTTGTACATTAGTTTTGGTGTAGGTATCTCTACATTTAAGTTTAATATGTGAAACATTAATTTAAAGTAGAAAGTTAAGGGGCGTGTCCCCAGATATTTCTTGTATAATTTATTTTTTAGTAATGTCTACTCTACAACCTTAAAACAAAGTATTTGTTAGTTTTAAAAAAATGTTGGAGTACTGACTGGCCACAATATCGTCAAAAAGCTACTCAATTTTGTTACTGCAGACTAAACATTGTACTATCAACAACTTGGGGCCTGAATCTGAACGTTTATCAACCGAAATCCTGAACCCGGACATTAATTCACTTTGCTGCACCTGAAACGAATTGTGTTGTTCAAAACTTAATCTAAACTTTAAATGTATAAACACAATCTATATTAATTACTAATCCTAGAATAGATAATAGGTTTCAAAATTAATGCCATATGTGTTGACTATCCGTGAACTTCCTGACACTTCGCTACTCAACTGACTTAGTTGTAAAGACAATCAGATTTAAAAACATTTATGATTCAATTCGTTAATTAAACATCTATCTTTTAATGTTTAAAATGCTCCACTTTTCAAACTTAAGTTATTAAATATGCAACAAAGAGTTCCGCCTTAGAGATTTATAATAGCAATAAGATTATATATACTTGTATTATACTTAAGCTCTAAGCGAGTAGCTGCACTGTTTACCAACTTAATATCAAGATAAAAGCTCAGCTGCAGGAGATTAAGTATTAACTATGTGTGTGGTGGTATTAGCAGGGCGCTGGTTGACACCTCACGTCACCCACAGCGAGATATACCACACGAGGACAAAGTACAATAGCAGCATGGGGGAGATTAACTAAAGATTCCCGGCATCACAGATTACAACACTCTAACGACAAGAGACTGAATGCGATAGATGTTAAATAAATGAATAAACAAAATAAATAGTATGAAATTATCGTACAACACAATAATATGTGAAATAGAAATGGAAATCATCTAATATATATTCATTGATTTAAAATAAACATGTGTGCTGAGTGTCCAGGGACAAAATATGCTATTTTTACTATGCTTTATTTATTTAATACACCATCTACTGACAGATGGCCAATACACATTGAACGACCACAGTGGTCCATCGTACTAATTAGTACAAACAAAGTAACAACAAACGTACAAAGTCATGATTTTTAATAGTACTGTTTTACATTTCCATTCATGTTCTATATTGCTACAATTTACCGATGTTTATTAAATATTTACATGTTACTAATAAACAAAAATTCTTTAAAAAATTAACTAGCTGCAGTGTATCCAAAACACTAATACTAAACTTGTTATCATTCTCGTAGATTGAAACATTGAAATATTTATGAATAATCATCAGTGTTAGTATTTTGGATTAAAACAAGTCTCAACACAACAACGATTAAATTAATTTCATCTTTGTGTGCAATGATATAACAGTCATCTCCTTCCTATCCTCAACAGTGGATAATCACGCCCACCAACTGATAAAAGTTAACTATCATTTTGAATTAATAATATAATTTACAATTCATTTCAAATGCGTTTTATTGTTATTGTTTCAATTTGTAATCAAGTTTCACTCCATACGATACTCTTTATAACTACTTGATACAATTATTCAATCTGAACTAAATGGTGGCTCAAGCGATGACTAAATGATGGCTGGACGCAGGCTTTGCAGACTTCATAACAGAACTACGACGAACTGAATACATTATTTAAAACCCCTCACTGGAAATCAGTTCTTCCCTAGACGGTAAATAAACATTATTTCCCAGTGAGTATTTACAGAACTCTCGAAAGAAGTCGCTGAGATTCCGAGCTCTGATTTAGGACTTTACAACTACTTGATAGAAACTTTCTCCTCTCCCATTGGTCGGCGGGCGATGACGCAACGCAAAGCTGCCAGGGATGAATATTAGTCAACATTGCATCTCGTAAATCTTTGAAATGTATGTGAACGCCATGCTTCTGTTGACGCGCGCCTAGTATGATAACAAATCATGGAAGTTATGAATTCCAAACTAGCTGCGTCTATTCAAATCTTTCTCCGATGTACGAGTTTGTTTATATTCCTCTTAGCAATATTGTGATTCTGAAGAAGAAAGAAACATTTTTAGTAATTAGATTTGTCTTAACTCGGCGCCGCCACCAAAAAAGATCGATGCACGGCGAATTATTTTATTTTTGAATTCGTCTGTTTCAGTCAGTTTGTCTGAAGGCTAATTTAATTTAATATCCTATTAATCTGTGCTAAAATGTAAAAATGCATGACAAAACTCACATGTTAAAATTATGGTTGTTATTAAACCAATAAAAGAGATGGATGAATGTGTGTCTGAATGACAACCGCCCTAATGTATTTAAGTGAAATAATAACTGTGTTTTAATATGTTGTATAGTGTACTAGTGTGTAGTAATCTGTCATATTATCTTTTGTATCAATTTGTATCACACATTTTAAATGTTAGATTTAAGAAAAGGCCTTACTGGCATTAATCCCGCCTATATAATAAAGTCCTTAATCAATCAATCAATCTTTTGGGTACAAATACTCCCGTACACACTATAGCTGATGTTACCGACAGTATTGGCTCTAGCGCTCAGCGCTTGACTCTTATTCGGGAGGTCCCGGATTCGAATCCCGTCGAGACAGGCAATCCTGACTAAATGTTTTCCGAGGTTTTTCTCAGTCGTTGATTCCTCTTAATCAGCCCTCGGACACCCCTTCACAATTGGCATACCTAGTTCACCTAGGTAAAGAGGGGTATACATTGCACTCTTACAGGTTTAATTCCCAAGGTAAAATGTCTACTTTTTAGCTGGTGTTTGCGAGATGGGTTTTGCCTCTTTTCTTGCCTCGTACGATCGTCAGAGGAACACTCTGAGCCTAGTTCTTCCCGGGACCAGAAGGGAGTGATCAACAAGTGAAGGAAATAATAATAATTATATTATTATTTGTGGGAAGCCTGCCCAGGGTGCAATTCATGCCCCTCTTCAGGTGTCTAACTAGGTATGTTGCGGATAGAACAATTGTGAAGGGATGTCCGAGGGCTGTTTAAGAGGACTCAATCCCTTGCATTCGCATTAACGACTGAGGAAAACCTCGGAAAAACCTTCAGTCAGGATTTTCGGTCTCGACGGGATTTGAACCCGGGACCTCCCGAATCAGAGTCGCGCGCTTAACGCTCGAGCCAACACTGTCGGTAAGTAAAGGAAAGAGTCGGAGGCGGCCTCTTAACAGCGTAGATTAATCAATGGACAGCTCGTAATGTGCGTCATTCCCTCTCGCCAGGCTTAATTGAATGCAATATCAGATATCACCCATGATTGATTACAATGCAACATCACCTGAATAAAACCGTCCGGTAATGAGGGTCTATTTCCCGAGTCTGTAATGATATTGATCACTACGTCATGAGCGTTGACGACATCCGAGGCTGATGTGTAGTAATAGATACGCTCCACGTTACACAAAACAAAACAAGAGGGTTGATGTGGATTGGAGATGATTGATGGGATAATGCATGAGCATGTGTCGATAATAATTATAAATACATTATTTGTGTTAGGTCTGTTCGTTCGCGGACCTAGTGTAAACACTAAAACAACCAGTGTCTACACTTTACACTGGCTTCTGGGCTAGTGTTATGGGAGAGTTTTAACACTGAAGCGAACGAACGGACCAAAGTGGTTCATTTCACAAAAATGTGCGCGAACGAACGAACCTATAATATATAACATATACCTATAACACATATCATATAAATATATAACACTTTTTTATATTTGATTCATTAATTAATTGCATTTAATATCCTTTTTATTTGTTACCAAAAGTTTTGTGTTTTAATGCATTGTTGTTGTAAAATTACTATTCCAAATATTTACTTAACTGTAGTTCATTGTTGTGTCTGCATCTATGTAATTAGATTAATTTAGTTGTCCTCCTTTGTAGCCTAAATCAGTTTTATAACTGAAGAGGATAGACGTTAAAAAAGTTAATTAAAAAAATATATATATAACTAATAAAAATATTTATCTGCGGACATTATTATTGCAACAAATTAAAACCATTAGTTAGAAAGTTTTAAATGACAGACATTCCTTCAATTAAAAAGGGTATAGCATTCTATTTAAAATGAACACTTTAAGTAAATAAAAAAGAAACACGAAGGATACGCTCAATTCAAAAGAAAATAAAACATTCACAATGTTGTCAATAATTCAGAATTGTTTTCAAATACTTATTCGCTCGTTCCAATTTCGTATGTTGTAATCCGCGCGAAACTTCAGATATCTCTGGCTTATATTATTCACCATTATTGTATTTTCAATATATTTTATTCCCTGTACTGAAAGCTCAATCCGAATAAACAAACTTTTATGGTGAAACATTTTATATTTCGTAAGGAACTCACGTAACATATTTGCAATAGGGTGCACTCAGCTGATGTTCATTCTCAAAACTCGTCTCTTTCTCTTATGTTTTACAATATACGTTATCTACATGATTGTTGTTCTTTCAAAAATATTCATCCATGCTGATATCAGCTGTGCTGGGAGATTATGTAACAGCAGAGAAACAGTCTGCTATTATCGGGTTAACTTTGCGGTCGAACTGAAGGAAGTCCCAGGCGATTTGACGTTTTATTTACAGCAGACTCGGTCTTCTGAACATTCCCTGCTGTTCAACCTACACTTTACGAGAACCAAATAGGCAAGTATTGATAGATTAAACATATAAATTAATATATAGTAGGAAAATGGATTAAAAGACTGCATTTAATGTAAACAAATGGGTTTTTAATACGGTTGGATAAGCTCAGGAATCCGTGTTTTACAATATTAAATGTCAGTTCAAAACTCGCTCTTCAACAAGAAATTCATCCATCCATATTATGTGCATGCTGTGTAAGAGAACATTCTCAAGGCTTGAAAATAACCCAACAAACTCTGTTGTCCTATTTACGGTCGGCTAATAAGAATCTAATGATGGCTTTGAAAGTGTTCTCTGCTGGAGACGACCACTCTTCAGCTTTCTTTCCCCCCTCTACTCTGCTCTGGATAACGGGGAGCATGCCGTGGGAATGTTCTACGATCTAAGCAAAGCCTTCGACACCATCGACCACAGTATTCTTCTCGCCAAACTGTCAACCTTAGGAACGGCACGCAAGTGGTGGGCTTCTTACTTGACTGGTCGCACCCAGGCAGTTGAAATCCAGTTTACAACGAAACTTTCAACCCGTAAATATCTTTCCAAACCCAAAATACTTGTTGCCGGGGTTCCACAGGGCTCGATATTAGGTCCCCTTGTCTTCACACTATTCAACAATGACCTACCCGACTTCCTAGATGAGGACACCCTTACTCAATAATATGCGGATGACTGGAGTCAACTCCTAACCTGTCCGAAAACCTCAACTGCTGCCATGTCCCCACTAGTAAACAATCAAGTTTCCCAAATGTCTGTGTTCTGCCATAGCAACCTGTTAAACATAGATACTAGTATGACCCCATATCTCTAGCTAAGACTACATACCTTTCCTTCCACTCCCCCTAAACCCCCCTAAATCTAGCCCCCTAATCTGGTTAGATCGCAAAAGCATCACTCGAACCAGTTCCACGAAATTGCTAGGATTAAACATCTCCAAAACTTTAGATTGTTCAATCCACATTAACCAGGTGGCATCTAAAATTCAAAGTGGTTGTTTCACTCTCATGAAGCTCATGAAGCTAGTTCATCCTCATCCTCAAAATGATTTTATGGAAATCAATCCAGAAATTAAAAAAATCCATCACAGTTGGGTAACGAACCCCGGTCTACTAATCTATTCAGATCTACAATGCACCAACAATCCAGATGTTATGAAGTTAACTGTCCCAGAAGTTTAGGGGTAAAGCACTCGACCGGCAATCGGGAGACCGGGGTTTGATACCCCTCTGGGCTGAATTTTTTTTCTGGATTGATTTTCATAAAATCAATTACACGTTCGGGAGTGTTTCCCGATTAATGAAATAGAGAAATACTCAAATTGGTTTACTTTGCTCATGTTCACTCCTTCTTAACACATGGCCTTCTTTTCTGGGGCGCATCCTCCCAGGCGAACGAGCATGTTCAAGAGTGTTTTCCGTGATGGCATCTGTCAGGATGAACGGTAGATACATCCGTCTTGTAGCTTGTGACGCAAGCGTTGGATGAATACTGCAGTACGCGCAAGAGTTAGCTTTATACGATGTCACTTGGAAACCTCAAGCAGTTTCTGCGAGTTAATATCGCACAGGGTTGCCACACTTACGCTGCAGGTGGTGACGGAAAGCATAATGCGCTTCACTACCATCTTTATACAGAGCCGTCAGGATAAAAGCGGGAGAAAGGACCTCTTTATATTAGGAAACTCTAAACACCAGCAAGTGTCCTGAATCTTTATACCACTGCCTCCTAGATGTTGCTCGTGGCTCAACGAGACCAACATCTCAACTTCTAGGAGGCAGTGCTTTATACACTCAGCATTCAGTTTTGCAGCAAATCTCAACTGTTCATAATCACTTGACACGTTCCACCAATCTATTTCACATTCCCTCTCATGATCTTTCCCTTTTCTCTAAGGGGCCATATTACTTCAATCTTGTAACATAATACACTCTGAGTTAAATTCACTTGTGTCCATCTGGCAGTTGGAGTAACCAGAGAGGGAGCGAAGCTACTTAATTTGTTTATCGTAGAAAGATAAAAAGAATAAAGTAATTCGTTTTTGGTGGAGGTGCCGGGTATTGACCTTCTTACTTTCTGCGGTGACCTAGCCACTCCGCCTTACTCCCAGGGTCACCAAAAACGTTCTGTACGTATCGAACACTTAGAAAATACACAATAATCACATTCTAAAACAAGTCAAGAAGTTAAGCAAATCATTCAATAATACGAACAAGTAATATATAATTACAAACTACTACAAGTAAAAAGTGAATAATAAAAATGTTAATATCGTAAAACACACTTAAAACCCAAGATAATTAATACAAAATCTAGTGAAAAGGTGATGTAAAATAAGTTTCCTTGTACTCAGTCCAGAGACGAAGGTGTGTTGAAACAAAAAAAAAAAATCATAGCTAAAAATTAAAATATTATTATTATTAAACATTCATTTCCGTAATGACCCCAAAATTTGCATTTAATTGCCAAAATAGAGCTATTGTCCCGTCCAAAAAAAAAAAAAAAAAATCCATTTTATTCAAGTTCATCTTTCATCCAACCAACTTTTAGCCATTTCCGTTGACTTTCAAAATATCGGTAAAAGTGCTCTGGAATAGCCTTAAGGCTGCACAGGAGTAAACTATAATATCGGCGCGATGCAGTGTCCCGCATTTCAGTTGGAACTCGGCCCACAACTGTCATATCGGCATAATTTTTTTTAAATCTTTTCACGATAAAATTTACAAGAACTTGTGTGATGTCGATTTTCGAAATTGTATATAAAATGGGCTTATAAAAAATTGCGAACTTGGACAATATTTTGAAAATTTACCTTCACTTTAGAGCTTTATAAAAAAATTACAAAACTTTTTATGGAAAATGTACATCACACAAGTCCTAATTTCAACATTTATCTTCAAAATAAAAAAAAATTACCAAAATCGTGTGAGTAGTTACCGCTAAACTACTGAACTACGAATGCATGTTTTGCCGCTATTTTAGGCCTTTTCAGCCCAGCAAGGTGGCGCACTCTGGCGTTACGACCTTTTTGAGTGACAGGATGGTTATTTATGTTCGAAATAACAATTTCATTGGCCACAGAGTAAAACTGTTCAGCTAATGCAGAACACCACTCAATGCATAATACATGTTTACTGTTTGCTATGAACACGGCAACAGTAAGACATTATGTTATTTGTGTAAGCTGTTAAGCTTGAATAAACCATTTTATTTTTCACGTTTGAGCCCAATAAGAAACGTAACAGCATAATCATAATCGTGCATACGATATAAATTCGATGGAAAATGCTAAATTATAGTATGACCTGCAATGGTCATCAGTTCATATTAGGATTACGCCTCGCACATGATGTGAAAACATATTTACTTTATAGCATGTAACGGAACGCAATCTTTGTTAGCCTAGTATATGATACGTGTCAAATTATAACAGACAAAGAATTAAATTTAAAAATTACTCGTTTTGGAGTCGAACCCGGATCATTCGGTTCTATCCGCGCGTTTTCTTTTTGCGCGAGCTGGAGTATCCACGTCACAAAGTACTCGGACTCAATTGCGCAAGGCCATTTAAAAATGGAAAGTAAAATAGTGTTCCAGTTTGGAGTCGTTGTGTGTTTAATTTACACGACTGTCAATACGAAATATCTTAAATATATTGCATTAAAATTGTCTCCACTGGGAATAGAACCCCGGCCGGTATCCCGCTGTCCGGGCGGTCGGGGCGGATGCTCTTACCAAATGAGCATTGGAGACGGCGTCATGAATTCAGTCTATTTGGTAGTTATATTTTATTATTGGGGTGTGATAGTAAGTGTCGATATAATCAAATACAAATGGTGAACATTGTGGGCACTACACCCAAAAAATCAGAACGTTAAAGGTATATTCACGTGAGAAAATCTAAAGCCGATCATTGTACAAACTGTATTCGCATGGGCATATCCTCATTACACATGAAAGATATCAATCTTGGTTTTGTTTGTGCCTTTCAAGAACGACGTGGTAACGCAATAAATTAGTCCACAGCTGTCCCCACCCCCCTCCAGCAGCAAGCATTTCTCTTGCAATAGTAAGATATTATTCTCAAGGCCATGCATCGTGTGTAAAGCTGGGCTCCGACAATGTATGCCTGACAAGTATTTACTTTTTTTACGTGTTATCCAATCACGCATCATTGTTATTTGTGAATATTGTTTATTGTGCCATGCAAGTACCTAACCAACATACGGATGACATAAGGGATCGACGACCTTCTGTAGATTTGCCACGTCATCGTCATTAGAAAATTTATTAAGATTACTTTATCAACTTCAAATGATAATTTTGTCTTTCAAACTTGCTCTATCTTAGCTAGTATCTTTGCTTTGACATGTTTTTGATAATTATATTTTTGGGTGTTGAATGACCTGAGTTACCTGATGGCGGAAAAGGTTCATATAATTTCCGAAGCAAAGTTTTTAAACGGTTACTAGTTACTACGATGAAATCTTCTGACTATAAACGAGAATCATTAGTGTGCAGTTTAAAAAAAGTAGTACAATAAAGAGATATACCGATCTGGAACAAACAGACAGACAATGTAAATATATGGAAACAAATCGGTTACACATGTGTTTATATAATAATAATATATTATATCTGCGTAATGCTGTCTTCCCGCAGTTCAGCTGGAACTTACTTAGTCCACAATTGTCATATCTGCATAAAATTCACAATTGTCATATCTGCATAAAATTAACTTATTTAAACTTTATAAAAACATGATACCTACTAAGGAAAATTTTGGAAAATAAACATTTGCTTTCGAATACTAAAAAAATATTACACCTTTTTAAAATTAAATACGCAAATTTCACAAGTATTTAAAATGTCGTGACTTGTGTGCGTGGTTGGGTATTGGAACATTAATTATTGTAGCTTGTTAGATTATTATTTTGTCAGCTTGCATTTCATCCATAGTATCTTGATGTAGGCCTACCATATTTTGTATTGACTATGAAAAAAAGCAACTAGTGCTAATGAATAAAGAACACTAGTGGTGTATCCATAAATGTCCAATGGGGGGGGGGGGGGGGGGGGTTGTCAATATGCCAAACAGGGACGGGGTCTGGTGCGAAGCCCCAGCCGCCGGAGGCCTTTTCGAATTTTTTTCTCGTATTTGACATTTTCAACGCCTCTAAACACGTTGTAGAGTCAAACACACATAACAAAAACTTGTAGAAATACAGCCAAACCTTACACACTCAAAAGGAATGAGATCTAAAAAAAGGGCCAAGCTCATCTACCCTTCCACATAAACATACAGTGTCCCATAACAGCATCCTCGAAAAGCTTGGCAAATAGAATTTGCGATTATAATTTAACGTAATAGTTTATCCAAGTTCTTTTTTCTAATTAATTTAAACGTAATAACATGCAAATTCTATTTTGCCAAGCTTTTCGAGGATGCTGTTATGGGACACTGTACGTTTATGTGGAAGGGTAGATGAGCTTGGCCCTTTTTTTAGATCTCATTCCTTTTGAGTGTGTAAGGTTTGGCTGTATTTCTAAAGTTTTTGTTATGTGTGTGCTCTCATTACTTTTTCAAGTTCCATTACAAAATTATTTGCTAAAATATAATATTTTTATCAAAGTTGATTTAATTCTATGGTATTAGCAGTAACAATATAGGATGTAAAATATCTAGACCCGGATTCATGTAACATCCTGGGTATAGGTGGTATAACCATGGTATAACGACGGTATAAGGACTGGACCCCAATTCTTGAGTTCGTGGGAGATGAGTTGAAAACGCAATTTGAAAACGAAGTCGTTTTTCGTTTTCGAAGGAATTGGTATTCTTGAACGGTATCGTGGAAAACGTCATGGGTTGTGAGTTGAAAGCATTGATATTAAAACCCCTATAGTAGCCAATTATATAGGATGTCTATGGTTGAAAGAGTATCACAAAATCCAAACACTTTAAAAAGATTTGCGTATAGCAAAGAGCTCGAAAAAGTTCTATATTTATTCTAGATGGCAGTGCCTTCATAAACGCGGGCCAATCGAAAGACAAGTTGTATGAAATGATTTGATTGTTGCAATTATGTAAACAAACAGATGAGCAAGTTCATATCAGAACGATGTTGTGCTGGCATAGGGTTGGCTAGGCTTGTCAAACATGTAATGTAAGTATGAATTTTACTAGTCCTATAGCCAAAATGGAACTTTAACCTACACTTTGCATTATAAATAATTTCCACATCTGGCCTAGGCCAGGGACGGTTTACTGATTTGTTTTATGAGAGTATAAATGACACCTTTTCTCGTTCCACACAAAGAAGAAAAATTTTAAATGTCCGCTATTTGTTTACGTATCGCACTTTCCCGCCTAACTCTGCTTATACCGTCAACAAGTGTCAAGTAACTATGGTTACTTGTTGATTGTATGCCAAGTGTTTAAGGCTTATTTTAAAACCTTTATTTGGAAGCCTTCCAACAAACTTTTTCAACTTTTTTTTTCAAAAGAGACTATATTTCTATAACCTTAATGTCCATGTAAAATATGAACATTGTAGTCCCACCCGTCCTGGTCAGAATCGCGGGCCGACGTATTAGATGTTAGCAGTAGCTAGCAGTAGCTAACATCCTTAAAGTGATTTTGAGCATGTTTGAAGACATTTTTCACCAAGAAGGAATGGCCGTACCCCAATAAAATTTGGCATGTGTTGTCAGGTACCTAAATCCCCTCGATTGTGATAGTTTTCAGTTCACATCACGTTACATGACGGCTGGGTACACCTCGAAATCACCCCAACTCTGCTTGGTGTATAAGGTGCTTGAGTGTGACGCCCGCGG
>JAMZAV010005394.1:0-38351 GCA_024449915.1 Sweltsa coloradensis | reverse complement strand
AAAAAGGGGTTTTTAGCCTTTTTTTTAAAAAAAATTTTTGGGCCGAATCCTCCAACTGCACGACAGGGATTTACTACCCACGTTATTATGGTTAGTTGTAATGATGATAGTGACAGTTCCGTTTGGTTCTAAAAGTAAAAAACGCACCGAAGATTCTCCCTCAAAGTTATAACTTCCGTAAATCTGTCAATTCTGATCGATTGAAAATGAATTGGTTTTTTGTCATGGAGGAACCCCTTGATAATTTTAGAGAAAATGTTGTTTTTGAGACGGACCAAATTAACAAATTTGTAAAGGGGTTAGCCTTGTGATTTTTTTGCGAAAAACAACTGCACGACAGGGTAATTCTACTACTGCCCACGTCTACTCTATGGTTAGTTGTAATGTTTGATAGGGGACAGTTCCCGTTTTGGTTCTAAAAGAGTAAAAAAATGCACCCGAAGATTCTGCTCAAAGAAAAATTAAACTTCCGTAAATCTGGTCAATTTCTGATCGATTTGACAATGAATTGGTTTTTTGTCAATGGGAGGAATCCCTTGTTAATAATTTTAGAGAAAATGTTGATTTTGAGACGGACCCTAAAAAAACAAATTTGTAAAGGGGTAGCTTTGTGATTTTTGGCGAAAACATCAACTGCACGACAGGGAATTCTACTACTGCCCACGTCTACTCTATGGTTAGTTGTAAATGATTGATAGTGACAGTTCCCGTTTTGGTTCTAAAAGGTAAAAAAACTGCACCGAAGATTCTGCTCAAAGTTAAAATAAACTTCCGTAAATCTGTCAATTTCTGATCGATTTGACAATGAATTGGTTTTTTGTCAATGGGAGGAATCCCTTGTTAATAATTTTAGAGAAAATGTTGATTTTGAGGACGGACCCTAAATAAACAAAATTTGTAAAGGGGTTAGCCTTTGTGATTTTTTTTGGCGAAAAACATCAACTGCACGACAGGGTAATTCTACTACTGCCCACGTCTACTCTATTTAGTTGTAATGATTGATAGTGACAGTTCCCGTTTTGGTTCAATAAAAGAGTAAAAAACTGCACCCGAAGATTCTGCTCAAAGTTATTAAACTTCCGTAAATCTGTCCCTTTCCGATCGATTTGACAATGAATTGGTTTTTGTCAATGGGAGGAATCCCTTGTTAATAATTTTAGAGAAAATGTTGATTTGTGAGACGGACCTCTAAATTAACAAATTTGTAAAGGGTTAGCCTTTGTGATTTTTTTGGCGAAAACATCAACTGCACGACAGGGTATTCTACTACTGCCCACGTCTACTCTATGGTTAGTTGTAATGATTGATAGTGACAGTTCCCGTTTTTGGTTCATAAAAGAGTAAAAAAACTGCACCCGAAGATGTCTGCTCAAAGTTAAATTAAACTTCCGTAAATCTGTCAATTTCTGATCGATTTGACAATGAATTGGTTTTTTGTCAATGGGAGGAATCCTTGTTAATAATTTTAGAGAAAATGTTGATTTTGAGACGGACCCTAAATTAACAAATTTGTAAAGGGGTTAGCCTTTGTGATTTTTTGGCGAAAACATCAACTGCACGACAGGGCAATTCTACTACTGCCCACGTCACTCTATGGTTAGTTGTAATGATTGATAGTGACAGTTCCGTTTTGGTTCTTAAAAGAGTAAAAAAACTGCACCCGAAGATTCTGCCTCAAAGTTATTAAACTTCCGTAAATCTGTCAATTTCTGATCGATTTGACAATGAATTGGTTTTTTCAATGGGAGGAATCCCTTGTTAATAATTTTAGAGAAAATGTTGTTTTTGAGGACGGACCCTAAATTAACAAATTTGTAAAGGGGTTAGCCTTTGTTGATTTTTTTGGCGAAAACATCAACTGCACGACAGGGTAATTCTTGACTTGCCCAGTCTACTCCTATGGTTAGTTGTAATGATTGGTGATAGTGGGCAGTTCGTTTGTGGTTCCATAAAAAGAGTAAAAAAACTGCACCGCAGATCTGCCTCAAAGTTAAATAAACTTCGTAAATCTGTCAATTGTGATCGATTGACAATGAATTGGTGTTTTGTCAATTGGAGGAATCCCTTGTTAATAATTTTAGAGAAAATGTTGATTTTGAGACGACCCTAAATCGACAAATTTGTAAAGGGGTTAAGCCTTTGTGATTTTTTTTTGCGAAAACATAAACTGCACGACAGGGTAATTCTACTACTGCCCAGTATACTCTATGAGTTAGTTGTCATGATGCGATAGTGGACAGTTCCCACGTTTTGGTTCTTGAAAGAGTACAAAAAATGCACCGAAGATTCTGCTCAAAGTTAAATAAATTTCCGTAAATAGTCAATTTCTGATCGATTTGACAAGAATTGGTTTTTTGTCAATGGAGGAATCCCTTGTAATAATTTGAGAGAAAAGTTGATGAGACGGACTAAATAACAAATTTGTAAGGGGTAGCCTTGTGATTTTTTTGGTCCCCCCCCCCCCCCCCCCCGAAAACATCAAACTGCAGACAGGGGGTGGGGATAATTCTACTAATGGCCCACTTTACTCTATGGTTAGTGTAATGATTGATAGTGACAGTTCCCGTTTTGGTTCTTAAAAGAGTAAAAAAACTGCACCCGAAGATTTCTGCTCAAAGTATGTAAACTTCGTAATCTGTCAATTTCTGAGCGATTTGGACAAAGGAATTGGTTTTTTGTCAAGAGGAGGAATCCCTTTGTTAATAATTTTTAGAGAAAAGTTGATTTGAGACGGCCTGGATTAACAAATTTGTAAGGGGTAGCCTTTGTGATTTTTTTGGCGAAAAATCAAACTGCACGACAGGGTAATTCTACTACTTGCCCACGTCTACTCTATGTTAGGTTGTAATGATTGATAGTGAACAGGTTCCCGTTTGGTTCATAAAAGAGTAAAAAAACTGCACGAGATTCTGGGGATCAAAAGTTAAATAAACTCGTAAATCTGTCAATTCTGACGATTGACAAGGAATTGGTTTTTTGTCAATGGGAGGAATCCCTGGTTATAATTTAGAGAAAAAGTTGATTTGAGAAGGACCTGGATTAACAAATTTTAAGGGGTTACTTTGTGATTTTTTTGGCGAAAACATCCAACGCACGACAGGGTAATCTACTACTGCCCACGTCTTCTCTATGGTTAGTTGTAAGGATTGATAGTGACAGTTTGTTGTGTTCATAAAGAGTAAAAACAAAACTGCCACCGAAGATCTGCTCAAAAAGTTAAATAAACTTTCCGTAAAGCTGTCAATTTGATCGATTTGCAATGAATGGTTTTTGTCAATGGGAGGAATCCCTTGTTAATAATTTTAGAGAAAATGTTGATTTTGAGACGGACCCTAAATTAACAAATTGTAAAGGGTTAGACCTTTGTGCTTTTTTTGGCGAAAACATCAAACTGCACGACAGGGTAATTCTACTACTAGCCCATGTTCTACTCTATGGTTAGTTGTAAGATTAATAGTGACAGTTTCCCGGTTGGTTCATAAAGAGTAAAAAAACTGCACCCGAAGATTACTGCTCAAAGTTATTAAAACTTCCGTAAATATGTCAATTTCTGTCGATTTGACAATGATTGGTTTTTTGTCAATGGAGGAATCCCTGTTAATAAATTTTAGAGAAAGGTGTTGCTTTTGAGGAACGGACCTAATTAACAAAATTTGTAAAGGGTAGACTTTGTGATTTTTTGGCGAAAACATCAACTGAACGACAGGGTAATTCTACTACTGCCCCACGTCTACTCTATGAGTTAGTTGTAATGATTGATAGTGACAGTTGCCCGTTTGGTTTATAAAAGAGTAAAAAACTGAACCGAAGATTCTGCTCAAAGTAAATAAACTCCGTAAATCTGTCAATTTCTGATCGATTTGGACAATGGAATGGTTTTGTCAATGGGAGGAATCCCTTGGAATAATTTTAGAGAAAATGTTGGATTTGAGACGGACCCTAAATAACAAATTTGTAAAGGGTTAGCCTTTGTGATGTTTTGCGAAAACATCAACTGCCACGAACAGGGTAATTCTACTACTGCCCACGTCTACTCTATGGTTAGTTGTAGTGATTGATAGTGACAGTTCCCGTTTTGGTTCTTAAAAGGAGTAAAAAACTCACCCGAAGATTCCTGCTCAAAGTTATTAAACTTCCGTAAATCTGTCAATTTTCTGATCGATTTGACAATGAATTGGTTTTTGTCAATGGCCGAGGAATCCCTTTTAATAATTTTAGAGAAAAATGTTGATTTGAGCGGACCCTAAATTAACAAATTGTAAGGGGTTAGCCTTTGTGATTTTTTTGGAAACCATTCAACTGCACGCAAAGGGTAATTCTACTCACCTGCCTACGTCTACTCTATGGTAGTTGTAATGATGATCGTGGACAGTTCCGTTTTGGTTTCATAAAGAGTAAAAAACTGCACCGAAGATCTGCCTCAAAGTTAAATAAACATCGTAAATCTGTCAATTCTGATCGATTTGGACATTGGAATGTTTTTTTGTCAATGGGAGGATCCCTTGTTAATAATTTTAGAGAAAATGTGATTTTGAGACGACCCTAAATTACAAATTGTAAAGGTAAGCTTTTGTGATTTTTTGGCGAAAAACATAAAGCACGACAGGGTAATTCTTACTAATGCCCACGTCTAATCTATTGTTAGTTGTAATGATTGATAGTGACAGTTCCCCGTTTTAGTTCTTAAAAGAGTAAAAAAACGCACCGAAGATCTGCTCAAAGTTATAACTTCCGTAAATCTGCAATCGATCGATTTGGAATGAATGGTTTTTTGTCAATGGGAGGGAATCCTGTAATATTTTAGAGAAAATGTTGATTTTGAGACGGACCCTAAATTAACAAAATTTGTAAAGGGGTTAGCCTTGTGATTTTTTGGCGAAAACATCAAACTGCACGACAGGGCATTTCTACTACTGCCCAAGTTTACTCATATGGTTAGTTGTAATGATTGATAGTGACAGTTCCCGTTTTGTTTCATAAATGAGTAAAAAAACTGCACCTGAGATTCTGCTCAAAGTTAAATAAAACTTCTGTAACTCTGTCAATTTCTGATTCGATTGACAATAAAATGGGTTTTTTGTCAATGGGAGGAACCCTTTTAATAATTTTTAGAGAAAATGTTGCTTTGAGACGGACCCTAAATTAACAAATTGTAAATGGGTTAGCCTTTGTGAATTTTTTGGCGAAAACATCACTGCCGACAGGGCAATTTCTACTAACTGCTTACGTCAACTCTATGGGTTTAGTTGTAAGATGATATGTGCAGTTCCCGTTGGTCTAAAAGAGTAAAAAAAACTGCACCCGAAGATTTGCTCAAAGTTATTAAACTTTCGTAATCTGTCAATTTTGATCATGACAATGCAATTGGTTTTTGTCATGGGAGGAATCCCTTGTTAATAATTTAGAGAAAATGTTGATTTTGAGACGGACCCTGGATTAACAAATTTGTGTGCAAGTGTTTTAGCCTTTGTGATTTTTTGGCGTAAAACATCAACTGCCACGACAGGGGTAAATTCTACAAAAAAAAATACTGCCCACTTCTATCTATGTTAGTTGTAATGATTGATAGTGACAGTTTCCGTGGTTTTGGTTCATAAAGGGAAGTAAAAAAACCTGCACCCGAAGATTCTGCTCAAAGTTTAAAAGACAATTCGTAAATCTGTCAATCTGATCGATTTGTACAATGAATTGGTTTTTTGTCAAGGAGGAATCCCTTGTTAATAATTTTAGAGAATGTTGATTTTGAGACGGACCCTAAAATTAACAAATTTGTAAAGGGGTTAGCCTTGTGATTTTGGCGAAACATCAACGCACGGACAGGGCAATCTACTAATGCTTACGTCAACTTTATGGTTAGTTGTAATGATTGATAATGGACAGTTCCCGTTTGGTTCTTAAAAGAGTAAAAAAACTGCACCCGAAGATTATGCTCAAAGTTAAATAAAATTCGTAAATCTGTCAATTTCTGATCCGATTTGACAATGAATTGGTTTTTTGTCAAGGGAGAATCCCTGTTAATAATTTTAGAAGAAAATGTTGATTTGAGGACGGACCCTGGATTAACAAATTGTAAAGGGGTTAGCCTTTGTGATGTTTTTGGACGAAAACATCAACTGCCACGACAGGGTAATTCTACTATGCCCACGTCACTCTCTGGTAGTTGTAATGATTGAAGTGACAGTTCCCGTTTTGGTTCATAAAAGAGTAAAAAAACTGCACCCGAAGATTCTGCTCAAGTTAAAATAAACTTCCGTAATCTGTAATGTTCTGATCATTTTGACATGAATTGGTTTTGTCAATGGGAGGACTCCCCTTGTTAATAATTTTTGTAGGAAAATGTTGATTTTGAGACCGGGGTGGGGGGGGGGGGGGGGACCCTAAATCAACAAATTGTAAAGGGGTTGCCTTGTGATTTTTTGGCGAAAACATCAATGCACGACAGGGTAATTCTACTACTGCCAACGTCTAATCTATGGTTAGTTGTAATGAATTGATAGTGAAAGTCCCGTTTGGTTCTTAAAAGAGTAAAAAAACTGCACCGAAGATCTGCTCAAAGTAAAAAACTTTCCGTAAATAGTCAATTTCTGATCGATTGACAATGAATGGTTTTTGTAATGGAGGAATCCCTTGTTAATAATTTGAGATGAAAATGTTGATTTTGAGACGGACCCTAAATTAAACAAAATTGTAAAGGGGTTAGGCCTTTTGTGATTTTTTTGGCGAAAACATCAACGGCCCGACAGGTAATTCGACTACTGCCACTTCTACTCTATGGGTAGTTGTAATGGATGATAGTGACAGTTCCCGTTTTGGTTCTTCAAAGAGTAAAAAAAACTGCACCCGACGATTTGCTCAAAGTTATTAAACTTCGTAAATCTGTCAATTCTGATCGTTTGACAATGAATTGTTTTTTGTCAATGGGAGGAAATCCCTGTTAATAATTTTAGAGAAAATGTTGATTTTGAGGACGGACCCTAAATTAACAAATTTGTAAAGGGGTAGCCTTTGTGATTTTTTGGCGAAAACATCAACTGCACGACAGGGCATTTCTAATACTTGCCACGTCTACTCTATGGTTAGTTGTAATGATTGATAGTGACAGTTCCGTTTGAGTCATAAAAGAGTAAAAAAAACTGCACCCGAAGATTCTGCCCAAAGTTAAATCAACTTCTGTAAATCTGTCCAATTTGATCGATGACAATAAAGGGTATGTGTCAATGGGAGGGACTCCCTTGTTAATAAAAATTTTTCTGAGAAAAGTGATTTTGAGACGGACCCTAAATTAAACAAATTTGTAAAGGGTTAGCCTTTGTGAATTTTGGCGAAAACATCAACTGCACGACAGGGCCAATTCTACTACTGCCACGTTACTCTAGGGTAGTTGTAATGATTGATAGTGACAGTTCCCGTTATTGGTTCTTAAAAGAGTATAAAAAACTGCACCAGAAGATCTGCTCAAATTATAAACTTCCGTAATCTGTCAATTCTGATCGATTGACAATGAATTGGTTTTTTTCAATGGGAGGAATCCCTTGTAATAATTTTAGAGAAAATGTTGATTTTGCAAGTGACCCTAAATTAAAAATTTGTAAAGGGGTAGCTTTGTGATTTTTTTGCGAAAACATGAAACCAGATCTAAGTAATTCCTATTAATGAACGTTCGTTTGGTTTTAAAGGTAAAAACGGGAAAATTTGAAAAGTTATAACCGGAAAATCTAATTTCTAGTTGCCTGTGTTTTTTGTCAATGAGGATCCCTTTATAATTTTAAAAAATGTGTTTTGAGACGGACCCAAATTAACAAATTTGTAAAGGGTTAGCCTTTGTGATTTTTTGGAAAACATCAACTGCACGACAGGGAATTCTACTACTGCCCAGTCTTCTCTATGGTTAGTTGTAATGATTGATATGACAGTTCCCGTTTGGTTCTAAAAGAGTAAAAAAACTGCACCGAAGATTCTGCTCAAAGTTAAAAAACTTCGTAAATCTGTCAATTTCTGATCGATTTGACAATTAATTGGTTTTTTGTCAATGGGAGGATCCCTTTTTAATAATTTTAGAGAAAATGTTGATTTTGAGACGGACCCTAAATTAACAAATTTGTAAAGGGGTTAGCCTTGTGATTTTTTGGCGAAAACATCAACTGCACGACAGGGTAATTCTACTACTGCCCACGTCTACTCTATGGTTAGTTGTAATGATTGATAGTGACAGTTCCCGTTTTGGTTCTTAAAAGAGTAAAAAAACTGCACCCGAAGATTCTGCTCAAAGTTATTAAACTTCCGTAAATCTGTCAATTTCTGATCGATTTGACAATGAATTGGTTTTTTGTCAATGGGAGGAATCCCTTGTTAATAATTTTAGAGAAAATGTTGATTTTGAGACGGACCCTAAATTAACAAATTTGTAAAGGGGTTAGCCTTTGTGATTTTTTGGCGAAAACATCAACTGCACGACAGGGTAATTCTACTACTGCCCACGTCTACTCTATGGTTAGTTGTAATGATTGATAGTGACAGTTCCCGTTTTGGTTCATAAAAGAGTAAAAAAACTGCACCCGAAGATTCTGCTCAAAGTAAATAAACTTCGTAAATCTGTCAATTCTGACGATTTGACAATAATTGGTTTTGTCAATGGGAGGATCCCTTGTTAATAATTTGAGAAAATGTTGATTTTGAGACGGACCCTAAATAACAAATTTGTAAAGGGTTCGCCTTTGTGATTTTTTGGCGAAAACATCAACTGCACGACAGGGTAATGCTACTACTGACCAAGTCTACTCTATGGTTAGTTTGTAATGATGATAGTGACAGTTCCCGTTTTGGTTCATAAAAACGAGTAAAACAAACTGCACCCGCAGATTCTGCTCAATAGTTAAATAACCTTCCGTAAATCTGTCAATTTTTCTGATCAACTTTTTTGACAAGAATTGGTTTGTTTGTCAAATGGGAGGAATCCCCTTGTTAATAATTTAAGAGAAAATGGTGATTTTGCAGACGGACCCTAAATTTAACAAATTTGTAAAGGGGTTTAGCCTTTGTGATTTTTTTGGCGAAAACATCAACGCACGACACGGGTAATTATATACTGCCAAGTCTACTCTATGGTTAGTTGTAAGATTGATAGTGACAGTTCCCGTTTTAGGTTCTTTAAAAGTAAAAAAACGGCACCCGAAGATTCTGCTCAAAAGTTATTAAAACTTCCGTAAATCGTCATGTTCTGTTCGATTTGACAATGAATGGTTTGTTTGTCAATGGGAGGAATCCCCGTGTTAATAATTTTAGAGAAAATGTTGATTTTGAGACGGACCTATAAATAACAAATTTTGTAAAGGGGTTAGCTTTGTGTTTTTTTGGCGAAAACATCAACTGCACGACAGGGTTAATTCTACTACTCGCCCACGTCTACTCTGTATGGGTAAGTTCGTAAATGAATTGATAGTTGACAGTTCCCGTTTTTGGTTCATAAAAGAGTAAAAAAAAACAGCACCCGAAGATTCTGCTCAAAGTTAAAATAAACTTCACGTTAAATCTGTTCAATTTCTGATCGATTTGACAATGAATTGGTTTTTGGTCAATGGGAGGACTCCCCCTGTTAATAATTTTGAAGAAAATGTTGTATTTGAGACGGATCCCTAAATTAACAACAATTAGAATAAACTAACAATTTTTTTGCGAAAACCCCGAAAACACCTCAACTGCACGGACAGGGCAATTCTACATACTGCCACGTAAATACTCTCCCCGTGGTTAGTGTAAATGATTGATAATGACCACCCGTCTCCCGTTTCGGTTCTTAAAAGATAAAAAAACTGCACCCGAAGATTATGCTCAAAGTTATTAAAAACCTTCCGTAAATCTGTCAATTTCTGATCGATTGTGAAAATGAATTGGTTTTTTTGTCAATGGGAGGCATCCCTTGTTGATAATTTTTAGAGAAAATGTTGATTTTGAGACGGACCCTAAATTAACAAATTTGTAACGGGGTTAGCCTTTGTGATTTTTTGGCGAAAACTATCAAACTGCACGACAGGGTTAATTTCGAATGCCACGTCTACTCTACGGTTAGTTGTAATGATTGATAGTGACAGTTCCCGTTTTGGTTCATTAAAAGAGTAAAAAAAACTGACCCAGAAGTTCTCCTCAAAGTTAAATAACTTCCGTAAATCTGTCAATTTCTGATCGATTTGACAATGAATTGGGTTTTTGTCATTGGGAGGGAACCCTTGTTAATTAATTTTAGAGGAAAAATAGTTGATTTGAGACGGAACCTAAATTAACAAATTGTAAAAGGGGTTAGCTTTGTGATTTTTTTTGGCGGGAAAAAATCAACTTGCACGACAGGGTAATTCTACTACTGCCAGTCTACTCTATGGTTAGTTGCTTAATGATTGATAGTGACAGTTCCCGTTTTGGTTCATAAAAGATAAAAAAACGCACCGAAGATTCTGCTCAAAGGTTAAATAAAACTTCCTTAAATCTGTCAATTTCTATGATCGATCCACACGCAAACAACCCACGAACAGTGGTCCCCTCCTCCGTCCAATGGGAGGAATCCCCTGTTAAAATTTTCACAAGAGCAAAATCGGTTGATTTGAGGCACCGACGGACCCTAATAAACAAATTTGTAAAAGGGCGTTAGCCTTTGTGATTTTTTTGGCGAAAACATCATACGCACGACAGGGTAATTCTACTACTGCCCACGTCTACTCTATGGTTTTTTTTAATGATTGATAGTTGACAGTTTCCCGTTTGGTTCTTAAAAGAGTAAAAAAACTGCCACCAAGAAGATTAGCTCTTTAAAGTTCCTTAACCTTCCGTAAATCTGTCAAGTTCTGATCTTTTGACACATGAATTGGTTTTTTGTCAATGGGAGGAATCCCTTGTAATAATTTAAGAGAAAATGTTGATTTTGAGGGACGGACAATAAAATTAACAAATTTGTAAAGGGGTTAGCCTTTGTGATTTTTTGGCGGGAAAACCATCAACGCACTCACAGGGTAATTCCTACTTACTGGCCCACAGTCTACTCTATGGTTAGTTGTAATGATGATAGTGACAGTTCCGTTTGTGGTTCATAAAAGAGTAAAAAAACTGCACCTGACAGATTCTTGCTCAAAGTGTAAATAATTTCAGTAAATCCGTAACAATTTTCTGATCGAATTGACAATGAATTGTTTTTTGTCAATGGGAGGAATCCCGTGTAATTAATTTTAGAGAAAATGTGATTTTGAGACGGACCCTAAATTAAACAAATTTGTAGAGGGGTTAGCCTTGTGATTTTTTTTTTTTTTTTTTTTTTCTTGGAGGAAAACATCACTGCACGACAGGGTAATTCATTAATGACCCCGGTCTAATCTATGGTTAGTTGTAATGATTGATAGTGACAGTTCCCGTTTTTGGTTCTTAAATAGCGTAAAAAACTGCACCCGAAGATCTGCTCAAAGTTATTTTAAACTTTCGTAAAATTCTGTCAATTTCTGATTCGACTTTGAACAATGAATTGGTTTTTTGTCAATGGGAGGAATGCCTCTTGTTAATAATTTTAGAGAAATGTTAATTTTTGAGAACGGACCCCTTAAATTACATCAAATTGTAAAGGGTTAGCCTTAGTGATTTTTTTGGCGAAAAGCATCAACTGCACGACAGGGCAGTTTCACTACTGCCCACGTCTTACCTCTATGTGTTAGTTGTAATGATGATAGTGACAGTTCCCGTTTGAGTTCATAAAAGAGTAAAAAAACTGCACCCCCGGAAGATTCTGCTCAAAGAGTTAAATTAAACTTCAGTAAATCTGTCAATTTTGATCGATTGACAATGAATTGGTTTTTTTTTTGTCAACTGGGAGGAATCCCTTTGTTAAGATTTTTAGAGAAAATTGTTTGATTTTGAGGACGGACCCTAAATTAACATAATTTGTAAAGGGGTTAGCCTTGGATTTTTTTGGCGAAAAACATCAACATAGGCACGAAAGGCAGGGATATTCTACTACCTGCCCACGTCCTACTCTCTGGCTAGTTGTACTGATTGATAAGTGATAGTTCCCGTTTTCGGTTTCTTAAAAGAGTTAAAAAAACTGCACCCGAAGATCTCTGCCTCAAAGTTAGTTTAAACTTCCGTAAAATCTGGTCAACTTTTCGCTCGATTTGACACTGAATTGGTTTTTTGTCAATGGGAGGAATCCCTTTTGTTAATAAATTTTAGGAGAAAATGTTGATTTTGAGACGGACCCTAAATTCAACAAATTTGGTTAAAGGGTGAGCCTTTTGTGATTTTTTTGGCGAAAAACATCAACTGCACGACAGGGTAATTCTACTCTGCCCCACGTCTACTCTATGGTGAGATTGTATGATTGATAAGGGACAGTTCCGTTTTGGTGAATAAAAGAGTAAAAAAAAGCAACCGAAAGATTCTGCTCAAAGCTAAATAAACTTCCGTAAATCTGTCAATTCTGAATCGATTTGACAATGAATTGGGTTTTTTTGCCAATGGGAGGATCCCTTGTTAAATAATTTTAGAGGAAAATGTTGATTTTGAGGGACGGACCTAAATAACAAAATTGGTTAAGGGGTTAGCCTTTGGGTTTTTTGGGGGGGAATTTTTTTTTTTGTTTTTTGTTGGCGAAAAACATCAACTGCACGACGGGTAATTTCTACTACTGCCCCCACGTCTACTCTATGGTTAGTGGTAATGATTGATAGTGACAGTTCCCGTTTTTGGTTCATAAAAGAGTAAAAAAACTGCACCCCGAAGATTTCTGTCTCAAAGTTATTAATAAACTTCCGTAATTATGTCAATTTCTGATCAATTTGAAAACGATTGGTTTTTTGTCATGGGGAGGAATCCCTTCCTTGTTAATAATTTAAAGAGGAAAAAATGGTGATTTTGAGCGGACCCTAAATAACAAATTTGTCAAAGGGCGTTAGCCTTTGTTTATTTTTTGGGCGAAAACATCAACGCACGACAGGGCATTTCTACTACTGCCACGTCTACGCTATGCGTTAGTTGTAATGATTGATAGTGACAGTTTCCCGTTTGGTTCATAAAAGAGTTAAAAAAAACTGCACCCGAAAGATTTCTGCGTAAAGTTAAATAAAACTTCTGTAAATCTGCACATTCTGATCGATTTGACAATTAAAAATGGTATGTGTCAATGGGGAGGACTCCATTTCGTTAATAATTTTGAAGGAAAATGTTGATTTTGATGACGGACCCCTTAAATTAACAATTGTAAAGGGGTTAGCCTTTGTGAATTTTTTTTTTTTTTGGCGAAAACATCAACTGCACGACAGGGCAATTCTACTACTGCCCACGTCTACTCGTTATGGTTTAGCTTTGAAATGATTGAAATGACAGTTCCCGTTTTGGTTCTTAAAAGAGTAATAAAAACTGCACCCGAAGATTCTGCTCAAAGTTATTTTAAACTTCCAGTAAATTCTGTCAATTTTGATCGATTTGACAATAGAATTGGTTTTTTGTCAATGGGAGGAAATCCCTTGTTAATAATTAGAGAAAAATGTTGATTTTGAGAGGGACGTCGACCATAAATTAACAAATTTGTAAAGGGGTTAGGCCTTTGCTGATTTTTTTCGGCGACAAACATCAAAACTGCACGGACAGGGTAATTCTACTACTGCCCAAGTCCTACTCTATGGTTAGTTGTATATGATTGATTAGGGGACAGTTCCCGTTTTGGTTCATAAAAGAGTAAAAAAACTGAACACGAAGATTCTGCTAAAAGTTAAATAAAACTTCCGTAAATCTAGTCAATTTCATGATCGATTTTGACAAGAATTGGTTTTTTTTGTGAAAGGGGAGGAAATCCCTTGTTAATAATTTTAGAGAAATGTTGATTTTGAGACGGACCCGAAATTAACAAATTTGGTCTAAAGGGGGTTAGCCTTTGTGATTTTTTGGACGAAAACATCAACTGCATCACAGGGAATTTATACTGGCCCACGTCTACTCTATGGTGTTGTAGATGATAATGAAGTTCCCAGTTTTGGTTCTTAAAAGAGTAAAAAACTGCACCCGAAGATTCTGCTCAAGTATTAAAACCTTCCCGTAAATCTGTCAATTATCATTTGACAATAATTTTTTTGTCATGGAGGAATCCTTTAATGATTTTTAGAAAATGTGATTTTAAACCGGCCCTAAATTTAAAAAATTTGTAAAGGGTGCCTTTGTGATTTTGGCGAAAATCAAACTGCACGACATGGTAATTTTAACACCCATCTACACTAGGGTTAGTTGTAATATTGAAGTGACATTCCCCGTTTGGGTTTAAAAGAGTAAAAAATTGCACCGAAGATTCTTACAAAGTTAAAATAACTTCCGTAAATCTGTCAATTTGATCGAAATATCGACAATGATGGTTTTTGTCATGGACAGAATCCCTTGTTATAATTGAGAATGTTATTTTGAGAGACCAATGTAATTAAAAAGCTGTAGGATTAGCCTGTAATTTTGTATGGCGAAAACATTCAATTTACGACAGGAATTTCTACTCTGCCCACGGTCTACTCTATTTTGTATGATTGATAGTGACAGTTCCGTTTTGGTTAAAAGAGTAAATTATGCACAAGGAAAAATGCCAAGTTTAAACTTCTAAATCTGTCAATTTCTGTCATTTGAATTGAATGATTTTTGTTCAATGGGAGGAATCCCTTGTTAAATAATTTTGAGAAAAATGTGATTTGAGACGGACCTAAATTAACAATTTGAAAGGGGTTAGCCTTTGTGATTTTTTTGGCGAAAAACATCACTGCACGACAGGGTAATCTCTACTACTTGCCCAATCTACCTATGGTTAGTTGTAATGATTGATAGTGACAGTTCCCGTTTTTGTTCTGTCAAATAGTAAAAAACTGCACCCGAAGATTCTGCTCAAAGGTAAATAAACTTCCGTAAATCTTTCCAATTTCTGATCGATTTGACAATGATTGGGTTTTTTTTGTCAATTGTGAGAATCCCTTGTTTAATATTTTAGAGGAAATGTTGATTTTGAGACGGACCCTAAATTAACGAAATTTGTAAAGGGTTAGCCTTTGTGATTTTTGTGGGGGGGGCGAAAACATCAACTGCACGACGGGTAATTCTACTACTGGCCCACGGCTACTCTATGGTTAGTTGTAATGATTGATAGTGACAGTGTCCGTTTTGGTTCTAAAGAGTAAAAAACTGCAGCCGAAGATTCTGCTCACAGTTATTAAACTTCCGTAAATCCTTCATTTCGGATCGTTTGACATGAAATTGGTTTTTGTCAATGGGATGAATCCCTTGTTAATAATTTTAAAAAAATGTTGATTTGGAGACGGACCCTAAATTAACAAATTTGTAAAGGGGTTAGCCTTTGTGATTTTTTATGCGAAAACAGCAACTGCCGACAGGGTAGTTCTACTACTGCCCTACGTCTACTCTATGGTTAGTTTGTAATGATTGATAGTGACAGTTGCCGCGTTTTGGTTCATAAAAGAAGTAAAAAAACTGCAACCCGAAGATTCTGCCTCAAAGTTAAATAAACTTCCGTAAAATCTGTCAATTTCGGATCGATTTGAAAGAAAAACAATGAATTGTTTTTTTGTCATGGGGCGTAATCCCTTGTTATAATTTTAGAGAAATGTTTGATTTTGGACGGACCCTAATTAACAAATTTGTAAAGGGGTTAGCCTTTGTGATTTTTTTGGCGAAACATCAACTGCACGACAGGGTAAATTCTACTACTAGCCCACGTCTACTCTATGGTTAGTTTAAATGATTGATAGTGACAGTTCCCGTTTGGTTCTTAAAAGAGTAAAAAAACCTGCACCCGAAGATTCTGCTCAAGTTATTAAACTTCGGTAATCTGTCAATTTCTGATCGTTTGACAATGAATTGGGTTTTTTTTGTCCAATGGAGGAAGGAATCCCTTTATAATTTTTAGAGAAAATTGTTGATTTTGAGACGGAGACCCTAAATTAACAAATTTGTAAAGAGGTTAGCCTTTGTGATTTTTTTGGGCAAAAACATCAACTGCACGACAGGGCATTTCTACTCTACCCACGTCTACTCTATGGTAGTTGTAATGATTTATAGTGACAGTTTCCCGTTTTGGTTCAATAAAAGAGTAAAAAACTGCACCCGAAGATTCTGCTCAAAGTTAAATAAACTTCCGTAATCTGTCATTTCTGATCGATTTGACAATGAATAGTTTTTTTGTCATGGAGTAATCGCCTTGTTAATAATTTTAAGAAAATGTTGATTTGAGATGGGGGGGGGGGGGGGCGGACCCCTAATAACAAGTTTGTAAGGGGTTTAGCCTTTGGGATTTTTTTGGCGAAAACATCAACTGCACGACCAGGGTAATTCTAACTACTGCCCCACTTCTACTCTATGGTTAGTTGTAATGATTGATGTGACAGTTTTCCCGTTTTTGGTTCATAAAATGAAGTAAAAAAACTGCCCCCTGATTCTGCTCAAGTTTTAAACTTCCGTAAATCTTTCATTTCTGATCGGATTTGACAATGATTGGTTTTTTGTCAATGTTGAGGAATCCCTTGTTAATATTTTAGAGAATGTTGATTTTGTGGAGACGGACCCTTAAATTAACAAATTTGTAAGGGGGTTACTTGTGATTTGTTTGGCGAAAAGCATCACTGCACGACAGGGTAATTCTTCTACTACTTGCCCCTTCTACCTCTATGGTTAGTTGTAATGGGGATTGATAGTGACAGTTTCCCGTTTGGTTCATAAAGAGTAAAAAAACTGACACCCGAAGATTCGCTCAAAGTTAAATAAACTTTCGTAAATCTGTCAATTTCTGATCGTTTTGACAATGAATTGGTTTTTTGTCAATGGGAGAATCCCTTTGTAATAATTTTTGAGAAAATGTTGATTTTGAGACGGCCCTAATTAACAAATTTGTAAAGGGTTTGACCTTTGTGATTTTTTTGGCGAAAGCAATCAACTGCACGACAGGGTAATTTTCTACTACTGCCCACGTCTTCTCTATGGTTAGTTGTTTATGATTGATAGTGACAGTTTCCCGGTTTTGTTCTTAAAAGAGTACAAAAACTGCACCGAAGATTCTGCTCAGAGTTATTAATTCCGAAATCTGTCAGTTTCTGCTCGATTTGACAATGAATTGGTTTTTTTGTCAATGTGGAGGAATCCTTGTTACATAATTATAGAAAAATGTTGATTTTGAGACGACCCCTAATTAACAATTTGTAAAGGATTAGCCTTGTGATTTTTTTGGCGAAACATCAACTGCACGACAGGGTAATTCTAACTACTGCCCACGTCTACTCTATGGTTAGTGTTGTAATGATTGATAGTGACAGTTTCGTTTGGTTCTTAAAAGAGTAAAAAACTGCACCCGAAGATTCTGCTCAAAGTTTTAAACTTCCGTAAATCTGTCAATTCCTGATCGATTTGACATGAATTGGTTTTTTTGTCAATAGGGAGGAATCCCTTGTTAATAATTTTAGAGAAAATAGTTATTTGAGACGGACCCTAAATTAACAAATTTGTAAAGAGGGTTAGCCTTTGTGATTTTTTTTTGGCAAAATATCAACTGCACGACAGGTTAATTCTACTCCTTGACCACGTCTACTCTATGGTTAGGTTGTAATGATTGATTAGTGACGTTCCCGTTTTGGTTCATAAAAGAGTAAAAAAACTGCACCCGAAGATCTGCTCAAAGTTAATAAACTTCCGTAAATCTGTCAATTTCTGATCGATTTGACAATGAATTGGTTTTTTTGTCAATGGGAGGATCCTTGTTAATATTTTAGAGAAAATGTTGATTTTGAGACGGAACCCTAAATTTACAAATTTGTAAAGGGGGGTTAGCCTTGGTGATTTTTTTGCGAACTCACTGCACGGACAGGGTAATTCTACTACTGCCCACGTCCTACTCTATGGTTAGTTGTAATGATTATATGACAGTTTCCCGTTTGGTTCTTTAAAGAGTAAAAAACTGCAACCCGAAGATTCTGCTCAAAGTTTTATTAAACTATCGTAATTCTGTGCATTTCTGATCGATTGGACAATGATTGGTTTTTTGTCAATGGGAGGAATCCCTTGTTAATAATTATAGAGAAAATGTGATTTTGAGACGGACCCTAACATAACAAATTTGTAAAGGGGTTACCTTTGTGTTTGTTTTGGCGAAAACATCAACTGCAGCGACAGGGTCATTCTACTACTGCCACGTCTACTCTTTGGTTAGGTTGTAATGATTGATAGTGACAGTTTTCGTTTTGGTTCTTAAAAGAGTAAAAAACTGCACCCGAAGATTCTGCTCAAGTTATAAAACTTCCGTAAATCTGTCCAATTCCTGATCGGGGATTTGACATGAATTGGTTTTTTGTCAATGGGAGGAATCCTTGTTATTAATTTTAGAGAAATGTTGATTTTGAGACGGACCCTAATTAACAAAATTTGTAAAGGGGTTAGCCTTTGTGATTTTTTTGGGCAAAAACATCAACTGCACGACAGGGTAATTCTACTACTGCCCACGTCTACTCTATGGTTATTGTAATGATTGATATGACAGTTCCGTTTGGTTCAAAGATAAAAACTGCCCGAGATTCTGCTCAATTTAAAATCGTAATCTGCAATTTCTGATCGTTTGCAATGAAGTTTTTTCATGAGGAACTGTTATATTTAAAAATGTGTTTTAGCCTATACATTGTAAAGTTAGCTTGGATTTTTGCGAACATCAATGGAGGGTAATTCCTGCCATCTACATGGTTATGTAAGATTTGATGATTCCCGTTTTGGTTCATAAAAGAGTAAAAAACTGCACTGAAGATTCTGCTCAAAGTTAATAAACTTCGTAAATTGTCAATTTCTGATCGATTTGCAATGAATTGTTTTTTGTCAATGGAGGAATCCCTTGTTATAATTTTAGAGAAATGTTGATTTTGAGACGGACCCTAAATTAACAAATTTGTAAGGGTTAGCCTTTGTGATTTTTTGGCGAAAACATCAACTGCACGACAGGGTAATTCTACTACTGCCCACGTCTATCTATGGAGTTGTGTAATGACTTGAAGTGACAGTTCCCGTTTTGGTTCTTAAAAGAGTAAAAAAACTGCACCCGAAGATTTGCTCAAAGTTATCAAACTTCCGTAATCTGTCATTTCTGATATGACAATGAATTGGTTTTTGTCAAATGGGAAAATCCCTTTGTAATAATTTTAAGAAATGTTGATTTTGAGACGGACCCTAAATTAACAATTTTGTAAAGGGGTTATCCTTTGTAATTTTTTTGGCGAAACATCATGTCACGACAGGGTATTTCTACTATCTGCCTTCGTTTCTCTAGGTTAGTTGTAATGATTGATAGTACAGTTCCCGTTTGTTCTAAATGATAAAAAAACTGCACCCGAAGATTTTGCTCAAAGTAATAAACTTCCGTAAATTTCAATTTCTGATCGATTTGACAATGAATTGGTTTTTTTCAATGGGAGGAATCCCTTGTTAATAATTTTAGAGAAAATTTGATTTTGAGACGACTAAATTTCCACATTTGTAAAGGTGTTAGCCTTTGTGATTTTTTTGGAGAAAACATCAACTGCACGACAGGGTATTCTACTACTACTGCACCACGTCTACTCTATGGTTAGTTGTAATATTGATAGTGGACAGTATCCCGTTTTGGTTGCATAAAGAGTAAAAAAACTGCACCCGAAGACCTGCTCAAAGTTAAATAAACTTCCGTAATCTGTCAAATTTCTGATAGATTTTGACAATGAATTGGTTTTTGTCAATGGGAGGAATACCTTGTTATATTTTAAGAAAATGTGTGATTTTGAGACGGACCCTAAATTACAAATTTGTAAGGGTTTAGCCTTTGTGATTTTTTTGGCGTAAACTCACTGCGACTACAGGGTAATTCTAATACTGCCCACGTCTACTCTATTGTTTATTGTATGATTGATAGTGACAGTTCCACGTTTTGGTTCATAAGATTAAAAAAAACTGGCACGCCGAGATTCTGCTCAAAGTTTAAATAAACTTCCGTAAATCTGTCAATTTTCTGATCGAGATTTCAAATGAATTGGTTTTTTGTCAATGGGAGGATCCCTGGTTTTAAATTTTAGAGAATGTTGAATTTTATGAGACGGACACTAAATTAAAACAAATTTGTCAGGGGTAAGCCCTTTGTGATTTTTTTGGCGAAACATCACTGCACGACGGTAATTCTACTACTGCCCAAGTCTACTCTATGGTTAGTTGTGACTTATTGATGTGACCGTTTCCCGTTTTGGTTTCAGAAAAGAGTAAAGAAAAACTGGCACCCGAAATTCTGCCTCAGTTAAATAACTACGTAAATCGGTCCAATTTCTGAGTCGATTTGAAAATGAATTGGTTTTTTTGTCAATGGGAGGATCCCTTTTGTTAATAATTTTAGAGAAATGTTGATTTGAGACGGGACCCTAAATTACAAAATTTGTAAAGGGTTAGCATCTGTGATTTTTTTGGCGAAAACATCAATGCACGACAGGGTATTCTACTACTGCCCACTCTACTCTATGGTTAGTTGTAATGATTGATAGTGACAGTTTCCGTTTTGGCTCTTAAAGAGTAAACACTGCACCCGAAGATTCTGCTCAAAGTTATTAAAACTTCCGAAAATCGTCAATTTCTGATACGATTTGACAATGATTGGTTTTTGTCAATGGGGGATCCCTTGTTAATAATTTTAGAGATGTTTGATTTGAGACGGACCCTAATTAACAAATTTGTAAGGGGTTACCTTTGTGATTTTTTTGGCGAAACATCAACTGCACACAGGGTAATTCGACTACTGCCCACGTCTGACTCTATGGTTAGTTGTAATGATTGATAGTGACAGTTCCCGTTTTGGTTCATTAAAGGAGTAAAAAAACTGCACCCGAAGATTCGCTCAAAGGTTAAATAACTTCCGTAAATATGTCTTTCCTGATCGTTTGACAATGCATGGTTTTTTGTCATGGAGGAAATCCTTTGTTAATATTTTAGAGAAAATGTTTGATTTTGAGACGGACCCTAATTAACAAATTTGTACAGGGTTTAGCCTTTGTGATTTTTTTGGCGAAACATCACTGCACGCAGGGTAATTCTACTACTGCCCCGTCTACTCCATGGTATAGTTGTAATGATTGATAATGACAGTTCCCGTTTTGGTTCTTAAAGAGTAAAAAAACTGCACCCGACAGATTCTGCTCAAAGTTATTAAACTTCGTAAATCTGTCAATTTCTCTGATCGTTTGGGAGGAATTTGGTTTTTGTCAATGGGAGGATCCCTTGATTAATAATTTTTAGAGAAAATGTTGATTTTTGAGACGGCCCTAATTAACAAATTTGTAAAAGTGTTCGCCTTTGTGATTGGTTTTTGGCGAACATCAACTGCAGTGTGCGAACAGGGTAATGTGCTACTGACTGGGCCCAAGGTCGTACTCTGGTTTAGGTTGTAATGATTGATAGTGACAGTTCCCGTTTTGGTTCATACAAGAGTAAAAAAACTGCACCAGAAGATTCTGGCTCAAAGTTATTAACTTCCGTAAATCTGTCAATTTCGATCGATTTTGACAATGACTTGGGTTTTTTGTCATGGGAGGATCCCTTGTTAATATTTTAGAGAAATGTTTGTTTTGATACGGACCCTAAATTAACACCTCTTTTTGTAGGGTTAGCCTTGTGTATTTTTTGGGCGAAAAACATCAACTTCACGACAGGGCATTTCTACTACTGCCCACGTCTACTCTATGGTTAGTTTGTAATGATTGATAGTGGACCAGTTCCCGTTTTGGTTCAGAAAAGAGTAAAAAAACTGCACCGAAAGGTTCTGCTCCAAGTTAAAACTTCTGTTAATCTGTCAATTTCTGTCGATTTGAACAATAAATTGGTTCTGTGTACCCTGGAGGGAAATCCCTTGTTTAATATAATTTTAGACAAATGTTGTTTTTGAGACGGACCCTAATTGAACAAATTTGTAAAAGGGGTTAGCCATTGATGATTTTTTTTGGCGAAAACATCAACTGCCCGACAGGGTAGATTCTACTACTCTGCCCACGTCTACTCTATGGTTATTTGTAATGATTGATAGTGACAGTTTTCCGTTTTGGTTCATAACGAGTAAAAAAACTGCACCCGAAGATTCTGCTAAAAGTTAAATAAACTTCCGTAAATCTGTCCATTTCTGATCGATTTGACAATGATTGCTTTTTGTCAATGGAGGAATCCCTTGTTAATAATTGTAGAGAAAATGTTGATTTTGAGAAACGGACCCTAATGACAATTTGTAAAGGTTTTAGCCTTGTGATTTTGTTGGCGAAAACATCACTGCACGACAGGGTAATCTACTACTGCCCACGTCTACTCTATGGTTAGTTGTTATGATTGATAGTGAAGTTTCCCGTTTGGTTCTTAAAGAGTAAAAAAACTGCCAGGCCCGAAGATTCTGCTCAAAGTTATAAACTTCGTAAATCAGTCCAATTTCTAGATCGATTTGACAATGAATGTTTTTTGTCAATGGGATGAATCCTTGTTAATATTTTAGAGAAATGTTGATTTTGAGACGGACCCTAAGTTACAGAATTTGTAAAGGGGGTTAGCATTTTGGTGATTTTTTGGACGAAAACATCACTGCACGACATGCTACTTCTACTACTGGCCCACGTCTACTCTATGGTTGTTGTAATGTTGATGTGACAGTTCCCGTTTTGGTTCATAAAGAGTAAAAAAAATGCACCCGAAGATTTCTGCTCAAGTTCATTAAACTTCCGTCAATCTTGTCAATTTCTGATCAGATTTGGACAATGAATTGGTTTTTTTGTCAATGATGCATCTTGTTAATATTTTAGAGAAAATGTTGATTCGCGTACGGACCCTAAAATTACAAATTGAGGGTTGCCTTTGTGGATTTTTTGGGGCGAAACATCAACTCACGACAGCATTCTACTACTGCCCACGTCTACTCTATGGTTAGTTGTAATGATTGATAGTGACAGTTTCCCGTTTGGTTCATAAGAGTAAAAAAAAACTGCACCCGAGAATACTGCTCAAAAGTTAAATAAACTTCTGTAATCTGTCCATTCTAATTTCGATTTGACAATGAATATGGTTATGTGTCATGGGAGGACTCCCTTGTTAATACTTTTTGAAGAAATGTTGATTTTGAGACGGACCCTAAAATTAACAAATTTGTAAGGGGTTAGCATTTGTGAATTTTTTAGGCGAAAACATCAACGCACACAGGGCAATTCTACTACTCCCACGTCTACGCTATGGTTAGTTTGTAAAGGATTGATAATGACAGTTCCCGTTTGGGTTCTTAAAGAGTACAAAAACCTGCACCCTAAGATTGTGGCTCAAAGTTAATTAAACTTCCGTAAATCCTGTCAATTTGCTGATCGATTTGACAATGAATTGGTTTTTTGTCAATGGGAAGGAATCCATTGTTTAATAATTTTAGGAGAAAATGTTGAGTTTGAGACGGAACCCTACTTAACAAAATTTGTAAAGGGGTTAGCCTTTGTGTTTTTTTTTTTTGGCGAAAACATCAACTGCACGCAGGGTAATTCTAACTACTCTATGCCCCGTCTACTCTATGGGTTAAGCTTGAATGATTGATAGTGACAAGTTTCCGCGTTTTTGGTCATACAATAGTACTAAAAACTGCAAGCCCGAGATTCTGCTCAAAGTTAAATAAACTTCCGTAAATCTGTCAATTTCTGATCGATTTGACATGTATTGGTTTTTGTCATGGGATGAATCCCTTGTTATAATTTTTAGAGAAATGTTGATTTTGGACGGAACCCTAAATTACAAATTTGTAAGGGGTTAGCCTTTGTGATTTTTTTGGCGACAACATCACCTGCACGCAGGGTATTCTACTACTGCCCACGTCTACTCTATGGTTAGTGTAATGATTGGATAGTGACCGTTTCCCGTTTTTGGTTCTTTAAGAGTAAAAAACTGCACCCGAAGATTCTGCTAAGTATTAAACGTCCGTAAATCTGTCATTTCTGATCGATTGACAAATGATTGTTTTTTTGTCAATGGAGATCCTTTGTTAATAATTTTGAGAATGTTGATTTTTGAACGGGACCCTAAATTAACAAATTTGTAAGGTGTTTTAGCCTTTGTGATTTTTTGGTCGAAACATCAACTGCGACGGGTATTCTCTACTGCGCACGTCTCTCTATGGTTAGTTGTAATGATTTGATAGTGACAGTTTCCCGTTTTGGTTCATAAAGAGTAAAAAAACTGCACCCGAAGATTCTGCTCAACGTTAAATAAACTTCCCGTAAATCTGTCAAATTTCTGATCGCTTATGACAAATGATTGGTTTTTTTTGTCATGGGAGGATCCCTTGTTAATAATTTTGAGAAAAATGTTGATTTTGAGAACGGACCCTAAATTCACAATTTTAAAGGGGTTAGCCTTTGTGATTTTTTTGGCGTAAACTAACTGCACGACAGTGGTAAATTCTACTACTGCACGTCCTACTCTATGGTTTAGTTGTAATGATTGATAGTGACCAGTTCCGTTTTGTTCATAAAGAGTAAAGAAACTGCACCCGAAGATTCTGCTCATAGTTAAATAAAACTCCCGAAATCTGTCCAATGTCTGATCGTTTGACAATGAACATTGGTTTTTTGTCACTGGGAGGAATCCCTTGTTAATATTTTAGAGAAAAGTTGATTTTGAGAACGGACCTATAATTAACAATTTGTAAAGGGGGTTTAGCCTTTGTGATTTTTTGGCGAAACTCAACTGCACGACAGGTATTCTACTACTGCCCCCCGTCTACTCTTATGGTTATTGGTAATGATTGATAGTTGACAGTCCTCGTTTTATGTTCTTCAAAGAGTTAACAAACTGCACACCGAAGATTCTGCTCAAAGTTACATAACGTCTGTAAATCTGTCAATTTCTGCCTCGATTTGACATGAATTGTTTGTGTCTGGAGGCTCCCTTGTTTATTAATTTTGAAGAAAGTTGATTTGTGAGAGCGAACCCTAAATTAAACAAATTTGTAAGGGGTTTTAGCCTTTGTGAATTTTTTTAGCGAAAACATCAACTGCACGGACAGGGCACTTTCTACTACTGCTTACGTCTAACTCTATGGTTAGTTGTAATGATTGATAATGACAGTTCCCGTTTTGGTTCTTAAAAAGTATAAAACTGCACCCGACGATTGTGCTCAAAGTTATTAACTTCCGTAATCTGTCATTTCTGATCGTTGACAGTGAAATTAGGTTTTTTGTCATGGAGGAATCCCTTGTTAATATTTTAAGCAGAAAATGTTGATTTTGGACGACCCTAAATTAACAAATTGTAAAGGGGTTAGCCTTTGTGAATTTTTTGGCGAAAACATCAACTGCACGACATGGTAATTCTACTACTGCCACAGTCTACTACTATGTTAGTTGGAATGATTGTAGTGCAGTTGCCCCGTTTTGGTTCATAAAAGAGTTAAAACACTGCACCCGAAGATTTGTCTCACAGTTAAATAAATTCCAGTAAATCTGTCAATTTCTGATCGATTTGACATGATTTTGGTTTTTGTCAATGGAGAGGAATCACCTTGTTATAATTTAGAGAAAATGTTGATTTGGAGACGACCCTAAATTAACAATTTGTAAAGGGTTAGCCTTTGTGATTTTTTTGGCGAAAACATCACTGCACGACAGGGTAATTCTACCTATGCCCCCGTTATGTCTACTCTATGGTTTCGTTTGTATGATTGATAGTGACAGTTCCCGTTTTGGTTTCTTAAAAGAGTAAAAAAAACGCATCCCGAAGATTCTGCTCAAGGTTATTAAACTTGTAAATCTGGTCATTTCCTGATCGTATTTGCAATGAATTGGGTTTTTGTCAATGGGGAGGATCCTTGTTTTAAAGAATTTTTAGAGAAATGAGTGATTTTGAGACGGCCCTAAATTAACAATTGGTAAGGGGTTAGCCTTTGTGATTTTTTTTGGAGAAAACATCAACTGGCAGACGACAGGGTATGCTAGACTACTTGCCCACGTCTACTTCTAGGGGTTAGTTGTAATTATTGAATAGTGACAGTTCCCGTTTTGGTTCTAAAGAGTAAAAAAACTGCACCGAAGATTCTTCTCAAAGTAAATAAACTTCCGTAAATCTGTCATTTCTGATCGATTGACAATGATTGGTTTTTTGTCCAATGGGGGAATCCCTTGTTAATAATTTAGAGAAATGTTGATTTTGAGACGGACCCAAATGTAACAAATTTGGTAAGGGGTTAGCCTTTTGTGATTTTTTTGGCGTAAACATCAACTGCACGACAGGGTAATTCTACTACTGCCCACGTCTACTCTAATGGTTAGTTGTATGATTGATAGTGACAGTTCCCGTTTTGGTCATAAAAGAGTAAAAAACTGCACCCGAAGATTCTGCCAAATTAATAACTTCCGTTAAATCTGTCAATTTCTGATCGATTTCAAAATGAATTGGTTTTTGTCGAATGGAGTGATACCTTGTTTATATTTTTTAGAGAAATGTTGCTTTTTGGACTGACCCTAAATGACGAATTTGTAAAGGGTAAGACCTTTGTGATTTTTTTGGCGACAACATCAACTGCACGACAGGGTAATTCTACTACTGCCCACGTCTCTTCGGTTGTTGATAATGTTGATTAGTGACAGTTCCCAGTTTGTTCATAAAAGAGTAAAAACTGCACCCGAAGATTCTGGCTCAAAGTTAAATAAACTTCCGTAAATCTGTCAATTTCTGATCGTTGACAATGAATTGGTTTTTTGTCAATGGGAGGAATCCCTTGTTAATAATTTTAGAGAACATGTTGATTTTGAGACGGACCCTATTCACAATTTGTAAGAGGGTTATCCTTTGTGATTTTTTGGCGAAAACCATCAACTGCGACGACAGGGTCTTCTACTACGTGCCCCACGTCCTCTATGGTTAGTTGTATGATGATATTGACAGTCCCGTTTTTGGGGGTGGGCTTAAAGAGTTAAAAAACTGCACCCGAGATTCTGCTCAAGTTATTAACTCCGAAATCTGTCAATTTCTGATCGTTTGAAATGAATTGTTTTTTGTCATGGGAGAATCCCTTGTTTAATAATTTTAGAGAATGTTGATTTTGAGACGGACCCTAAATTAACAATTTTAAAGGGGTTAGCCTTTGTGATTTTTTTGCGAAAACATCAACTGCCGACAGGGTAAGTCTACTACTGCCCAACGTCTTACTCTATGGTTAGTTGTAATGATTGGATAGTGACAGTTCCCGTTTTGTTCATTAAGAGTAAAAAACTGCACCCGAAGATTCTGCTCAAGTTAAGTTATAACTTCCGTCAAAATCTGTCTAATTTCTGATCGATTTGACAATGAATTGGTTTTTTTGGAAATGGGAGGATCCTTTTGTTAATAATTTTTAGAGAAAATGTTGATTTTGAGACGGGACCCTAAATTAACAAATTTTGTAAAGGGGTTTAGCCTTTGTGATTTTTTTGGGCGAAACATCAACTGCACGACAGGGTAATTCTACTACTGCCCACGTCTACTCCATGGTTAGTTGTAATGATTGTAGTGACAGTTCCCGTTTGGTTTCTTCAAAGAGTAAAAAACTGTCACCCGAAGATCCTGCTCAGTTATTAAACTTCCAGTAAATCTGTCATTTTCTGATCGATTTGACATGAATTTTGGTTTTTTGTCAATGGAGATCCCTTGGTTAATATTTTAGAGAAAATGTTGATTTTTGAGACGGACCCTAAATTAACAAATTTGTAAGGTTAGCTTTGTGATGTTTTTGGCGAAAACATCACTGCACGACAGGTAATTCTACTACTGCCCACGTCTACTCTATGGTTAGTTGTGATGATTGCATTGACCAGTTCCCGTTGGTTCTAAAAGAGTAAAAAACTGCACCGAGATCTGCTCAAAGTTATGAAACTTCCGTAAATCTGTCAATTTCCTGATCGATTTGACATGAATTTGGTTTTTTTGTCAATGGGGAGGAATCCTTGTTAATAATTTTAGAGAAATGTTGATTTTGAGACGACCCTAATTACAATTTGTAAAGGGGTTAGCCTTTGGTGTTTTTTGGGCGACAACATCAACTGCACGACAGGGCATTTCTACTACTGCCCACTTGTACTCTATGTTAGTTGCTTATTATTGATAGTGACAGTTCCCTTTTGGTTCATAAGAGTAAAAAAACTGCACCCGAGATTCTGCTCAAAGTTAAATAACACTTCTGTAATCTGTAATTTACTGATCGAGTTGACATAAATATGGTTTTTGTCATGGGAGGAATTCCCTTGTTAATATTTTTAGAGAAAATGTTGATTTTGAGACGGAACCCTAAATTAACACATTTGTAAAGGGGTTCGCCATTGTGATTTTTTTGGCGGCAACCATCACTGCTACGACATTGTAATTCTACTACTGCCCACGTCTACTCTATGGTTTGTTTCATGATTGATAGTGACAGTTCCCGTTTTGTTCAGAAGAGTAAAAAACTGCACCCGAGATTCTGCTCAAAGTTAAATAACCTTCCGTACATCTGTCAATTTCTGATCGATTTGTACATGATTGGTTTTTTGGTCATGGAGGAATCCTTTGTTAATATTTGAGAGAAATGTTGATTTTGAGACGGACCTAAATTAACAATTTTGCTAAGGGGTTAGGCCTTTGTGTTTTTTTGGCGAAAACATCAACTGCACGACAGGTAATTCACTACTCTGCCACATCGTCCTACTCTTGGGTTGAGTTGTTTATGATTGATAGTGACAGTTCCCGTTTTTGGGGTTGGCTAAAAGAGTAAAAAAACTGCACACCCGCAGAGTCTTGCTCAAAGTTTTCAAACTTCCGCGTAAATCTGTCATTTCCTGATCGATTTTACAATGAATTGGTTTTTCCATGGGAGGAATCCTTGTTAATATTTTTAAGAAATGTTGATTTTGAACGGACCTAAATTAACAAATTTGTAAATGGGTTAGCCTTTGTGATTTTTGTGGGCGAAAACATCAACTGCACGACAGGGTAATTCTACTACTGCCCACGTCTACGCCTATGTTAGTTTGTATATGATTGATAGTGACAGTTCCCGTTTGGTTCTAAAAGAGTAAAAACTGCACCCGAAGATTCTTCTCACGTTATTAAACTTCCGTAATCTGTCATTTCTGATCGATTTGAACAATGAATTGGTTTTTTGTCAATGGAGAATCCCTTGTTAATAATTTTAGAGAAAAAGTTGATTCCGAGCTGACCCTAATTAACAAATTGTAAAGGGGTTTAGCCTTTTGTGATTTTCTGTGCGAAACATCAACTGCAGCGACAGGCATTTCTCTACTGCCCACGTCTACTCTATGGTTTAGTTGTAATGATTGATAGTGACGTACCCGTTTTGTCTAAAGGTTAAAAAACTGCACCCGAAGATACTGCTCAAGTTAAATAAACTTCTGTAAAATCTGTCAATTTCTAATCGATTTGACAATGATTGGTTATGTGTCATGGGAGGCTCCCTTTTAATATTTTTGAAAAATGTTGATTTGAGACGACGCCTAAAAAAAAAAAAAAAAATTTTTAAAAAACAAAAAATTTTTTTTTTTTTTTTTTTTTTTGTTTTTTTGTAAAGGGGTTATGCCCTTTGGAATTTTTAGGACGAAAACATCAACTGCCGACAGGGCAATTCTACTACTGCCACTAACTAGCCCACGCTACTCTATGTTAGTTGTATGATTTAATGACAGATTCCCGTTTTGTTTCTTAAAAGAGTAAAAAACTGCAACCCGAAGATTGTGCTCAAGGTATTAACTTCCGTAAATCTGTCAATTTTCTGATCGTTTGACAATGAATTTGTTTTTTGTCATGGGAGGAATCCTTTTTTAATAATTTTAGAGAAAATGTTGATTTTGAGACGGACCCTAACTTAACAATTGTAAAGTGGTTAGCCTTTGTGATTTTTTTGGCGAAACTCACTGAACGACAGGTACTTCTACTCCTTGCCCACTTACTCTATGGTTATTGTAATGATTGATAGTGGAACAGTTTTCCCGTTTTGGTTTCATAAAGAGTAAAAAAACTGCACCCGAGATTCTGCTCAAAGTTAAATAAACTTCCGTAAATCTGTGCAAGTTCTGATCGATTTGACACTGAATTGGTTTTTTGTCACTGGGAGAATCTTGTTATAATTTTTAGAGAAAATGTTGATTTTGAGACGGACCCTAATTTAACAAAATTTGTAAAGGGTTACCTTTGTGATTTTTTTGAAGAAAACATCAACTGCCCGCAGGGTAATTCTCTACTGCCACGTCTACTCTATGGTTAGTTTTTGTAATGATTGAATAGTGCAGTTCCCGTTTTGGTTCTTAAAGAGTAAAAAAACTGCCGCCGAGATTCTGCTCAAAGTTATTAACTTCGTAAATCTGTCAATTTCGGGGGGGGAGGGGGGGGGGGATTTGACAATGAATTGGTGTTTTGTCATGGGAGGAATCCTTGTTAATAATTTTAGAAGAAATGTTGATTTTGAGTGCACGGACCCTAAGAACAATTTGTAGGGGTTAGCCTTTGTGATTTTTTTTGCGAAAACATCACCTGGCACGAACAGGGTAATTCTACTACTGCCCACGTCTACCTTATGTTGTTGTAATGATTGATAGTGACCGTTCCGTTTTGGTTCTAAAGAGTAAAAAACTGACACCCGACGATTTCTGCTCAAGTATTAATAACTTCCGTAAATCGTCATTGCTGATCGATTTGCCACTGATTGGTTTTTGTCAATGGAGAATCCTTGTTAATAATTTTAGAGAAAATGTTGATTTTGAGACGAGTCCCTAAATTAACAAATTTGTATTGTAGGGGTAGCCTTTGTTATTTTTTTGGCGAAAACATCAACTGCACGACGTGTAATTCTACTACTGTCCCACGTCTACTCTATGGTTGTTGTAATGATTGATAGTGACAGTTCCCGTTTTTGGTTCATAAAAGAGTAAAAAAAACTGACCCGAAATTCTGCTCAAGTGTAATAAACTTCCGTAATCTGTTCAATTTCTGATAGGGGGGGGGGGGGGGGGATTTCAAATGAATTGGTTTTTTGTCAATGGAGGAATCCTTGTTTATAATTTTAGAGAAAATGTTGATTTTGAGACGGAAGACCCTAAATAACAAATTTGTAAAGGGGTAAGCTTGTGATTTTTGGTGAGGAGCGAAAACATCAACTGCACGACGGGTAATTCTACTACTGCCGCACGTCTACTCTATGCTTAGTTGTAATGATTGATGTGACAGTTCCCGTTTGGGTCATAAGATAAAAAAAAACTCACCCAAGTTCTGCTTCAAGTTTAAATAACTTCCGTAAATCTGTCCAATTTCTGATCAGGGGGGGGGGTTTGACAATAATTGGTTTTTTTTGTCATGGAGAATCCCTTGTTATAATTTTAGACAAAATGGTTGATTTTGAGACGGACCCTATTACAAATTTTGTAAGGGGTTAGCTTTGTGATTTTTTTGGCGAAAACATCACTGCACGACAGGTAATTCTACTACTGCCCACGTCTACTCTAATTGTTATTTGTAATGATTGATAGTGACAGTTCCCGTTTGGTTCTTAAAAGAGTAAAAACTGCAACCCGATATTCTTGCTCAAGTTATTAACTTGCGAAATCTTCGAATTTCTAAACATTTTGACATGAATTGGTTTTTTTGTCATGGGAGGAATCCCTTGTTAATAATTTTATAGAATTATGTTGATTTTGAGACGGACCCTTATTAACAAATTGTAAGGCGTTTAGCCTTTGTGATTTTTTGGGCGAAACATCAACTGGGCACGACAGGGCATTTCTACTACTGCCCACTTCTACTCTATGGTTAGTTTGTAATGATTGATAGTGCAGTTCCCGTTTTGTTCATACAAGGAGTAAAAAAAAACTGCACCCGAACGATTCTTCTCAAAGTTAAATAACGTCTGTAATCTGTCATTTCCTGATCGATTTTGACATGTTGGTTATGTGTCAATGGGGACTCCCTTGTTTAATAATTTGAAGAAATGTTGATTTTGAGACGGACCCTAAATTAACAAATTTTGAAGGGGTTAGGCCTTTGTGATTTTTTGGGCGAAAACTCACTGGCACGACGGGCATTACTACTGCCCACGTCTACTCTTATTGTTAGTTGTAATGATTGATATGCCAGTCCCGTTTTGGTTCTAAAAAGAGTAAAAAACTGCACCCGAAGATTGTGCTCAAAGTTAGTAACTTCCGTAATCTGTTCAATTTCTGATCGATTTGACAATGAGTTGGTTTTTTGGTCAATGGAGGAATCCTTGTTAATGATTTTTAGAGACAATGTTGATTTGAGACGGACCCTAATTAACAATTGTAAAGGGGTTATCCTTTGTAGATTTTTTTGGCGAAAACATCACTACACAGACAGGGTAATTCTACTACTGACTTGCCACGTCTACTCTATGTTAAGTTGAATGATTGATTGACAGTTCCCGTTTGGTTCTAAGAGTAAAAAAACTGCACCCGAAATTCTGCTCAAAGTTAATAAACTTCCGTAATCTGTCCCAATTTCTGATCGATTTGACACTGCAATTGGTTTTTTTGTCAATGGGAGGAATCCCTTGTTAATAATTTTAGAGAAAATTTTTTTTTTGAGACGACCCTAAATGTTAACAAATTTGTAAAGGGGTTTAGCCTTTGTGATTTTTTTGGCGAAACATCACTGCCGAACGGGTATTCTAACTACTGCTCACGTCCTCCTCTTATGTTAGTTGTAATGATTGATAGTGAGTTCCCGTTTTGGTTCTTAAAGGTTAAAAACTGCACACCTAGAGATTCTGCTCAAAGTTAAATAACGTCCTGTAAATCTGTCATTTTCTGATCGCTTGACATGAATTGGTTATGTGTCAATGGGAGGACTCCCTTGTATAATACTTTTGAAGAAATTTTGGATTTTGAGACGACCCTAAATTACAAATCTTGTAAGGGTTATAGCCGTTTGTGAAAATTTTTTAGGCGAAACGTCAACTGCACGACGGGCCTTCTACTACTGCTTACGGCTACTCTCTGGTTTAGATTGTAATGGATGATAATGACAGTTCCCGTTTTGGTTCTTAAAAGAGTAAAAAACTGCACCCGAAGATGTGCTCAAAGTATTAAACTTCCGTAAATCTGTCGTTCTGATCGATTTGGACATGATTTTGGTTTTTTTGTCAATGGGAGAATCCCTTGTTATAATTTTAGGAGAAAATTTGATTTTGAGACGGACCCTAAATTCAAATTTTGTAAAGGGTTACTCTTTGTGATTCTTTTTGGGGGGAGCGAAAACATCCAACTGCACGACAGGTAATTCTACTACATTCCCACTCTACTCTATGGTTAGATTGTACTGATTGATAGTGACAGTTTCCCGTTTTGGGTCATAAAAGAGTAAAAAACTGCACCCGAGATTCTGTCTCAAATTTAATAAACTTCCTGTAATCTGTCAATTCTGATCATTTGACATGAATTGAGGTGTGGTGGGAGAGGCATGGAGGAATGCCCTTGTTCAATAATTTTTAGAGAAATGTTGATTTTGAGACTATACCCTAAATTAACAAATTTGTAAGGGGTTTACGCCTTTGTGATTTTTTGGCGAAACATCAACTGCACACAAGGGTATTCTCCTACTGCCCACCGTCCCTACTCTATGGTAGTTTGTTAATGATTGATATGACAGTTTCCCGTTTTGGTTCTTAAAAGAGTAAAAAAAACTGCACCCGAAGATTCTGCTCAAAGTTATTAACCTTCCGTAAATCTGTCATTTCTGATTCGATTTTGACATGATTTGGTTTTTTGTCATGGGAGGAATCCCTTGTCTAATAATTTTTAGGAGAATGTTATTTTGAGACGGACCCTAATTTAACAAATTTTTAAGGGGTTAGCCTTGTGCTTTTTTTGAGAAAACATCAACTGCACGCGGGTAGTTCTACTACTGCCCACGTCTACTCTATGGTTGTTTGTAATGATTGATAGTGGACAGTTCCCGTTATTGGTTCATAAAAAGAGAGTAAAAAAAACTGCAGGCACCTGACGATTCTGCTCAAAGTTAAATAACTTCGCGTAAATCTTTCGATTTTAAATTTCTGATCAGATTTGACAATGAATTGTTTTTTTGTCATGGGAGGAATCCCTTGTTTATTTTTAGAGAAAATGTTGATTTTGAGACGACCTAAGTACAAATTTGTAAAGGGGTTACCTTTGTGATTTTTTTTTTGGCGTACACATCAACTGCTCGCACGACAGGGTTATTCTACTACTGCCCACATCTACTCTATGGTTTAGTTTGTACTGATTGATATGACAGTTTCGTTTTGGTTCATAAAAGGAGTAAAAAAACTGCACCCGAAGATTCCTGCTCAAGTTAATAAACTTCCGTAATCTGTCACTTTCTTAATCGATTTTCAAAATGATTGGTTTTTTTTTGTCAATGGTAGGATCCCTTGTTTCTATTTTAGAGAAATGTTGATTTTTGAGACGGACCCTAATTAACAAATTTGTAAAGGGTACGCCTTTGTGATTTTTTTGCGAAAACATCAACTGCACGACAAGGGTTTCTACTACTGCCCACGTCTAATCTTGGTTAGTTGAATCATTGAATAGTATACCACTTCCCGTTTTGTTCATAAAGAGTAAAAACTGCACAATAACATTTCTGCTCAAGTATAAATAAACTTCCGTAAATACTGTCAATTCTGTCGATTTGACAATGAATTGTTTTTTTGTCATGGGGGATCCTTGTTAATATTTTAGAGAAGTGTTGTATTGTGAGACGGCCCTAAATTAACATTTGTAAAGGGTTAGCCATTTTGTGATTTTTTTTGGCGAAACATCAACTGCAACGACAGGGTAATTCTATACTGCCCACGTCTACTCTATGGTTATTTGTAATGTTGATAGTGACAGTTCCCGTTTTGGTTCTTAAAGAGTTTAAAAAACTGCACCCGAGAGATTCTGCTCAAGTGTATTAAACTTCCGAAAATCTGTCAATTTCTGATCGATTTGACAATGGATTGGTTTTTTGTCATGGGGGAAATCCCTTGTTAATATTTTAGAAAATGTTGATTTGAGACGGACCCTAATTAACAATTTGAAAGGGTTTACCTTTGTATTTTTTTTGGCGAAAAACATACAACTGCACGACAGGTAATTTCTACTACTGCCACGTCTACTCTATGCGTTAGTTTTAATGATTGATAGTGACAGTTCCCGTTTTGTTCAGTAAAGAGTAAAAAAACTGCACCCGAATTCTGCTCAGTTAAATACTTCGTAATCTGTCAATTTTCTGATCGATTTGACAATGAATTGTTTTGTGGGTCAATGGGAGGAATCCTTGGTTATAATTTTAAGAAAATGTTGATTTTGAGACGGGGCCTAACTTAACAAATTTTGTAAAGGGTTAGCCTTTGTTATTTGTTTTGGCGAAACACAACTGCACGACAGGTTATTCTACTACTGCCCACGTCACTCCATGGTTAGTTGTAAATGATTGATAGTGACAGTTCCCGGGGTGGGGGGGAGGTTCTTAAAAGAGTAAAAACTGCACCGAAGATCTGCTCAAAGTTATTATACTTACCGTAATCTTGTCATTTCTGATCGTTTGCATGAATTGGTTTTTTGTCAATGGGATGATCCCTTGTTATATTTTAGAGAAAATGTTGATTTTGAGACGGACCCCTAAATTAACAAATTTGTAAGGTTTAGCCTTTGTGATTTTTTTGGGCGAAAACATCACTGCAAGCGACAGGGTAATTCTCTACTTGCCCACGTCTACTCTATTTTAGTGTAATGATTGATATTGCATTCCCGTTTTGGGTTCATAAAGGGTAAAAAAAACTGCACCCGAAGTTTGCAAAAATTTAAAACCCCTAAAATGTAATTTTATGTTTGAATGAATTTTTTTTGGGGGGGTTTTTTTAAATAAAGAGAAAAGTTGATTTTAAACCCAAAATTAAAAAATTTTGGGGGGTTGCCCTTTTGTTTTTTGGGGAAAAAAAAAAAAATTTTAATTTAACGGACCCAAATTAAAAATTTTTGGGTTTTTGGATTTTTTAAAAATTTTTTCAAAAAAAAAACCCCCCCAAAAGGGATTCTTAAATGATTATTCTTTTATTTTTTTTGAATTTCCCAATGATTTTTAAAGGGAAACCCTTGTAATTTTAAAAAAGGGTTGTTTTCCCCAAAAAATTTGTAAATTTTTTATTTTTTGGGGGAAAAACCAATGAAAACCGGGTAATTATTTTCTTTTTGTTTTGGGAAATTTAAGTAACATTCGTTTTGGTTTAAATTTTTAAAAATCCCGAAGATTCGCTCAAAGTATTAAATTTCCCAAATTTTTCTCTTGTTGAATAAATTTTTTTTTGAAGTCCCTTGTTATTTAAGAAAATTTGATTTAAAGGACCCTAAAAAAAAATTTTAAGGGTTATTTGTATTTTTTGGAAACAATTGAAAGGGTTTTTTTGTTTCGGGACCTATGGTTATTTAATAAATTGGTTGTCCTTTGGTTTCTAAATAAAAAAGGGAAAGTTCTTTGGTTAAAGAAAAATCCCAAAATGTAAAGTTTCTATATTACTAATTGGTTTTTGAGGGGGAAAGTGGTTTTGTATAATTTAAAAATTTATTTAGGACCCGAAATTTACAAATTTTTAAAGGGTTACCCTTTTGTTTTTGGGAAAAATAACTGCGCGACGGGAATTCTTCTCCACGTTCCCCATGGTTTTTTATGATTAAATTGAATTTTTTTTTTAAAAAGTAAAAAAATGCACCGAAGATTCTGTTAAATATTCCGTAAACGGTTAATTTTATTTGAAATAATTGGTTTTTTGTAAAGGGGGAAATTTTTTAAATTTAAAAAAAATGTTTGTTTTGGCGGACCCAAATTAAAAATTTGAAAGGGTTATTGGTTTTAATTTTTGGGGAAATCCCGGACGGTAATTTATGCGAACTTTAGGTTTTTTTGTTTTCGTTTTTACAAATTTTAAAAGAAAATGACTTGTAAATTTTAAAACCCCTTTTACAATATTCTTCATTGAGAATGGTTTTTTTTAGGAATTTTTTGTTTTGAACGAAATACAAATTTAAAAAGGGGTTACTTGTAATTTTTTCAAACATAACGACAAAGGTTTTTCAACCCGTTACTTTTTAGGATGTTGATTGAGCGGGTCTTAAAAAAAAAACTGCCACCGAATTTGCAAAATAATTTCGAAGTAATTTTGACATGAAAATTTGGTTTTTGTAAGGAGGAATCCTTGTTAAATTTTGGAAATGTAAAATTTAACGGGCCCCCAAATTCAAATTTAATTTACCTTAAATTTTTTGCGATAATGACAAGGTTTTTTTCAAGGGGAAGGTCTCCTTTGGGTTATTAATTTTAAAGGGAATTGTTTTTTAAAGAAAAAAATTAACAAATTTTGTAAAGAAACCTTTGTATTTTTGAAAAATTTTCTGCGAAGTAATTTTTCCCCCAGATCCCTTGTTATTAATTTGAAGAATTTGTTTTTGGGCAAAATAAAAAATAAAGGGAAGTTTGTAAATTTTTAAAACTTCCGAAACCGCAATTTCTTCTGCCATTACAATGGAATTGTTTTTTGTAAGGGGAGTCCCTTTTGTTTTTAAGAAAAAATGAAGACCCCTAAATTAAAAATTTGTAAATTTTTAATTTTGATTTTTTGGAAATAATGGGGTTCAAGGGGAAATCCCTTTTAAATTTTTAGAAATGTTGATTTGGACGGCCCAAAATTCTTTTAAATAGCGAAAAATTTTTTCCGAAAATTTCTGCACAAAGGGGGTTAATCACTTTCCCGTAAATCTTTTTTGAATGTTTTGAAATGAATTGTTTTTTTTAAAAATAAAACCCCTTTCCCAAATTTTGGGAAAGTTTTAACCCCTAAATTTTAATTTTAAGTTGCCTGATTTTTTTTGGCAATGAAAATCCTGAGTAATTTAAGAAATTTTTTTTTGGGAACCACCCAAAATTAAAATTTGTAATTTTGTTGCTTTGGTTTTGGGGCTAAAAAAAAAATAACCCTACGGGCCCAAAATTATTATTTTATTGTAATTTGTATTGACATTCCTTTTGGTTTAAATGGAAAAAATCCCCGGTTTTAATTTTAAAAAATGTAATTTTGCACTTTATTAACAAAATTTTTTGTAAAGGGAGATCCTTTTTTAATTTTTTTTGGGGAAAAAATTGAGAAGGACCCTAATAACAATTGTAGGGTTTGGGGTTGTAATTTTTTTGGAAAACTTGCCAAGGGGTTAACAACTGCCCAGTTCTCATGGTTTTTTAAATTTTTGGAATTTTTCCCTTTTTGTTTCAAAAAAAAAAAATTTTTAAAAAAATTTTCCCTT